>CAMRHE010001311.1:0-136164 GCA_947044405.1 Leptodactylus fallax
GTATTCTCAGTGATGTCACTGCTGATCTCTAGTATATGGATAGGGTGTATTCTCAGTGATGTCACTGCTGCTCTCTAGTATATGGATAGGCTGTATTCTCAGTGATGTCACCGCTGCTGATCTCTAGTATATGGATAGGCTGTATTCTCAGTGATGTCACCGCTGATCTCTAGTATATGGATAGGCTGTATTCTCAGTGATGTCACTGCTCTCTAGTATATGGATAGGCTGTATTCTCAGTGATGTCACTGCTGATCTCTAGTATATGGATAGGCTGTAGTCTCAGTGATGTCACCGCTGATCTCTAGTATATGGATAGGCTGTATTCTCAGTGATGTCACTGCTGATCTCTAGTATATGGATAGGCTGTAGTCTCAGTGATGTCACCGCTGATCTCTAGTATATGGATAGGCTGTATTCTCAGTGATGTCACCGCTGATCTCTAGTATATGGATAGGCTGTATTCTCAGTGATGTCACCGCTGCTGATCTCTAGTATATGGATAGGCTGTATTCTCAGTGATGTCACCGCTGATCTCCAGTATATGGATAGGCTGTATTCTCAGTGATGTCACTGCTGCTGATCACTAGTATATGGATAGGCAGTATTCTCAGTGATGTCACCGCTGCTGCTCTCTAGTATATGGATAGGCTGTATTCTCAGTGATGTCACCGCTGATCTCTAGTATATGGATAGGCTGTATTCTCAGTGATGTCACCGCTGCTGATCTCTAGTATATGGATAGGCTGTATTCTCAGTGATGTCACTGCTCTCTAGTATATGGATAGGCTGTATTCTCAGTGATGTCACTGCTCTCTAGTATATGGATAGGCTGTATTCTCAGTGATGTCACTGATCTCTAGTATATGGATAGGCTGTATTCTCAGTGATGTCACCTCTGATCTCTAGTATATGGATAGGCTGTATTCTCAGTGATGTCACCGCTGCTGATCTCTAGTATATGGATAGGCTGTATTCTCAGTGATGTCACTGATCTCTAGTATATGGATAGGCTGTATTCTCAGTGATGTCACTGCTGATCTCTAGTATATGGATAGGCTGTATTCTCAGTGATGTCACCCCGCTCTCTAGTATATGGATAGGCTGTATTCTCAGTGATGTCACCGCTGATCTCTAGTATATGGATAGGCTGTATTCTCAGTGATGGAACTTTCTCTACAATATCTTTGACTTGCCCGTGTTGTGCCGCCATCTTGCTTTTCCAGTATTTACACTTGTGCTTGGACTTCAGTTTTGGGGTACTATGTATCAGTCACTGTTTTTGTATGAGAACCTGTGATCAGCGGTGCCATCTGCCATCCATGTCCTTCAGCATGTTCTCTGATCATGTTCGCCCCAGCCTTGCTCTCTTCTTCGCGCTTGATCTCTCAGCCTCAGGCTTTTATTCCATTATATTCTACCTTCTACAAGGTCTCGGAGGACTCGATCCGGTGGAGCGATGTGTTAGACGTGCGCCGCCACCCCTGACTCCTCTGCTGAGATCCACTAATGAAATCTTGCACAATCTGACGTTAAACGTCTGAAATGTCACAAGAAATTAGCAGTTCTCGAGAAATTGTGCAATTGCTGAGCACAGGAGAATGCTCTGGAGTAGACGCCGCGAATTTACATGATTCATGTGGAGGTTTTAGTAAAACATAAATCACACATAGTCACATTTCTGATGTCATAGATATGTACAGTATATATGTCCAGTCACCCCAGATCTCCCACCAGTTGCAGTAACAGCAGGGGCCGCCAAACTTTCCTGGTGACCAGAAATGGGTAATTCCTCTCATAACAGGGCCAAATATTACAAATTGTTCCAACCAAATGGAGATTCGTCTTGGGCAAACTAAAATGGTTGCCACATTATACTCTTGGGTCTATGTTTTATAGATGGTTCCTAGGAGCCCTAAGAGTATTCTACGCTATGTTTTATAGATAGGAGCCCTAAGAGTATTCTACGCTATGTTTTATAGATAGGAGTCCTAAGAGTATTCTACACTATGTTTTATAGATTTATGGTCCTAGGAGTCCTAAGAGTATTCTGCACTATGTTTTATAGATAGGAGTCCTAAGAGTAAGCTACACTATGCTTTATACATAGGTTCCTAGGAGCCCTAAGAGTATTCTACACTATATTTTATAGATATGCTCCTAGGAGCCCTAAGAGTATTCTACACTATGTTTTATAGATAGGTTCCTAGGAGCCCTAAGAGTATTCTACACTATGTTTTATAGATAGGTTCCTAGGAGTCCTAAGAGTATTCTACACTATGTTTTATAGATAGGTTCCTAGGAGACCTGAGAGTATTCTACACTACGTTTTATAGATAGGTTCCTAGGAGCCCTAAGAGTGTTCTACACTATGTTTTATAGATAGGTTCCTAGGAGACCTGAGAGTATTCTACACTATGTTTTTTAGATAGGTTCCTAGGAGCCCTAAGAGTGTTCTACACTATGTTTTATAGATAGGTTCCTAGGAGTCCTAAGAGTATTCTACACTATGTTTTATAGATAGGTTCCTAGGAGACCTGAGAGTATTCTACACTATGTTTTATAGATAGGTTCCTAGGAGCCCTAAGAGTATTCTACACTATGTGTTATAGATAGGTTCCTAGGAGCCCTAAGAATATTCTACACTATGTTTTATAGATAGGTTCCTAGGAGCCCTAAGAGTAATCTACACTATGTGTTATAGATAGGTTCCAGGGAGCCTTAAGAATATTCTACACTATGTTTTATAGATAGGTTCCTGGAGCCCTAAGAGTATTCTACACTATGTTTTATAGGTAGGTTCCTAGGAGACCTGAGAGTATTCTACACTATGATTTATAGATAGGTTCCAAGGAGACCTGAGAGTGTTCTACACTATGTTTTATAGATAGGTTCCTAGGAGCCCTAAGAGTATTCTACACTATGTTTTATAGATAGGTTCCTAGGAGCCCTAAGAGTATTCTACACTATGTTTTATAGATAGGTCCCAAGGAGCCCTGAGAGTATTCTACGCTATGTTTTATAGATAGGTTCCTAGGAGTCCTAAGAGTATTCTACACTATGTTTTATAGATAGGTTCCTAGGAGCCCTAAGAGTGTTCTACACTATGTTTTATAGATAGGTTCCTAGGAGGCCCTAAGAGTATTCTACACTATGTTTTATAGATAGGTTCCTAGGAGCCCTAAGAGTATTCTACACTATGTTTTATAGATAGGTTCCTAGGAGCCCTAAGAGTAAGCTACACTATGTGTTAAAGATAGGTTCCTAGGAGCCTTAAGAATATTCTACACTATCTTTTATAGATAGGTTCCTAGCCCCCAGAGGCCGATAAGAGTGTTCTACACTATGTGTTATAGATAGGTTCCTAGGAGTCCTAAGAGTATTCTACACTATGTTTTATAGATAGGTTCCTAGGAGCCCTAAGAGTATTCTACACTATGTTTTATAGATAGGTTCCTAGGAGCCCTAAGAGTATTCTACACTATGTTTTATAGATAGGTTCCTAGGAGCCCTAAGAGTAAGCTACACTATGTGTTAAAGATAGGTTCCTAGGAGCCTTAAGAATATTCTACACTATCTTTTATAGATACGTTCCTAGGAGCCCTAAGAGTATTCTACACTATGTTTTATAGATAGGTTCCTAGGAGCCCTAAGAGTATTCTACACTATGTTTTATAGATAGGTTCCTAGGAGTCCTAAGAGTATTCTACACTATGTTTTATAGATAGGTTCCAAGGAGACCTGAGAGTGTTCTACACTATGTTTTATAAACAGGTTACTAGGAGTCCTAAGAGTATTCTACACTATGTTTTATAGATAGGTTCCTAGGAGACCTGAGAAGTATTCTACACTATGATTTATAGATAGGTTCCTAGGAGACCTGAGAGTATTCTACACTATGATTTATAGATAGGTTCCTAGGAGACCTGAGAGTATTCTACACTATGATTTATAGATAGGTTCCTAGGAGCTCTAAGAGTGTTCTACACTATGTTTTATAGATAGGTTCCTAGGAGCCCTAAGAGTATTCTACACTATGTTTTATAGATAGGTTCCTAGGAGCCCTAAGAGTATTCTACACTATGTTTTATAGATAGGTTCCTAGGAGTCCTAAGAGTATTCTACACTATGTTTTATAGATAGGTTCCAAGGAGACCTGAGAGTGTTCTACACTATGTTTTATAAACAGGTTCCTAGGAGCCCTAAGAGTATTCTACACTATGTTTTATAGATAGGTCCCTAGGAGCCCTGAGAGTATTCTACACTATGTTTTATAGATAGGTTCCCAGGAGTCCTAAGAGTATTCTACACTATGTTTTATAGATAGGTTCCTGGGAGCCCCAAGAGTATTCTACACTATGTTTTATAGATAGGTTCCTAGGAGCCCTAAGAGTATTCTACACTATGTTTTATAGATAGGTTCCTAGGAGACCTGAGAGTATTCTACACTATGATTTATAGATAGGTTCCAAGGAGACCTGAGAGTGTTCTACACTATGTTTTATAAACAGGTTCCTAGGAGCCCTAAGAGTATTATACACTATGTTTTAAGCCAATATAAAGTGTAGTTGGTTCCAAACTTGTTTGTCCTGAAACGAACCACAGACCCGGGCCACTGAACCCAAACACAAAACAAATCTTGAGAGCTTCGCCTATCTCTACTGGTGAGCAATGCAATGTTTTGAGGACATGCCCCAAACCTTATCACAGAAGTTGACTGACGGACAACCAGTTAATAAATTGCCCCCTTGGAGTATCAGCACAGCCTATGAATAGACAGTTTATAGTCAATGTACATTTACACAGGGTTGTTAAAGGGAAACTGTCCGCATCTTAGGCCACTAGTCACCAAGTACACATTCTCTGCCATAAATGTTACTCCGTTCAAAGTAAGTTCTGTCATTCAGACGGACCAAGAAAGCTTATATGACAAAGTTCCCTGCAGGCACAACTCCTAGCAAGAATTCCCTCATTCCCCTATTTATTATCAATTTGGGGACCATTTAGAGGAAGCCATTGCGCCCTCCATCTTTTATGCCCTGAGAGAGCCTGCCAGATTCAAATGAAATACCGACGCGTTTCATGTCGATCTTGTCATCCCTCTTAGCATTGGGATTCGGTGATTCTTCTATGACTATAGGTCTTACGTTTTCTATACCTGGTGGTGACAGGTTACGTTTCGTGCCATTAGTGCGCCTCCTCCGCTCTGATTTTCAATGACGTGTGAAACCATGACCCATGTACATGTCTTCCGATGAGTAGAGCTTAGGCAAGAGCAGACATGGTGTCAGCAGGGTCTACAAAAAACAATAAAGCTAGAGTCAATGTAGCAGTGATACTTCCCCAATAAAGGTCAGTGCTATAAACCTACTCTTGCTTCCCACCAATACAACACCTTATGTTCTTCCTCTCGTGTTAATATCGCTTCGAAATTGTCTTCACTGTCCTACAGGTAGGAGAATCCTCGATGACCCATGTGATATAATGATAGATCTACTCCCTACCTGCTCCTCCAAGACTCCCGGTGCTCATGTCCCTGCAGGATTCATTGGATAAGTGTAAATAATGAGGCGTGGGATGTTCACCTCTCCATTATGCATGAGATAAACATTACCGACTGCTATTAGCATTTTAAACACACATCAACTGTGCGGAGATTGGAAAGGAGTGACACCGCTGTGCCGCACCGGGGGTCCAGCCGGTGACAGTTGTGTTTACCATCCCTGTAGCTCCTTCCATATCTCATTTCCTCCTCGATAATCCTCCTAGTGTAAGGGATTTATAATTATCACACTTTTCTAAATCTTCTTTTCCATGTCTCGCTTGCCCTGTGTGCTCTGTCAGAAAACGCTACGTCTTCTGCTGGGTACAGGATTTGGGTGTTGGGCATATCCTTGTTTTTGATAAGTTTTTATGGAATATCCTTCCTGGTATTGACATTGTTGGAAGGAGAAGCTGTGTTTAGAAGGGAGCATCGAGCATTTTGTGTACTGCCGAGTCTAATATGATTTTGCTGAGTTTGGGTTGTGTGGTTTTTCAGGATCCTGTTGTCTGTGTTGTTGTAGATCCATGTCATTCAGGAGGAGTAGAATCTCGGAGGATCTGCTGGCCACCTAGTTTGTTTACTTGCGTTGGAGCCATATGTAGAAGGAATGTCTGGGTTTTCTTTAGTCTTTGGTTCTCCAGAATGGATGATCTCGGTGGGTATGCAGCCATGTTCACATGGTCTTTGGTTTCTTCTTGACTTGGTGACATTGGATCCTAGTGTCGCAGTTATAGTGGTTTATAGTATAGTTAGTCCGGTAATCCTTGTCTGTAATTGGTCTTTGGCTCATCAGAATGGGTTGATCCCGGTGGGTATGCAGCCATGTTCACCTGGTCTTTGCTTTTTTTCCTTAACTTGGTGACATTAGATCCTAGTTTCACAGTTAAAGTGGTTTATAATCAATTTAGTCCCATAATCCTTCTCTTCAATTCGTCTTTGGTTCACCAGAATGGGTTGATCCCAATGGGTATATAGCCATATTCACATGGTCTTTGGTTTCTTTTTGACTTGATGACATTGGATCCTAATTTTGAAGTTAAAGTGTCTTATAGTAGGGTTAGTCCTGTAATCCTTTACGGTAGGGTTATTCCTGTAATCCTTTACAGTAGGGATAGTCCTGTAATCCTTGTCAGGCTGGGCTGTGGTGGGTTTATAGTAGGGATAGTCCTGTAATCCTTGTTAGGCTGAGTTCTTGTGGGTTTATAGTAGGGATAGTCCTGTAATCCTTGTCAGGTTGGGCTGTGGTGGGTTTATAGTAGGGATAGTCCTACAATCCTTGTCAGGCTGGGCTCTGGTGAGTTTATATCAGGGATAGTCCTACAATCCTTGTCAGGCTGGGCTCTGGTGGGTTTATAGTAGGGATAGTCCTGTAATCCTTGTCAGGCTGGGCTGTGGTGGGTTTATAGTAGGGATAGTCCTGTAATCCTTGTTAGGCTGAGTTCTTGTGGGTTTATAGTAGGGATAGTCCTTTAATCCTTGTCAGGTTGGGCTGTGGTGGGTTTATAGTAGGGATAGTCCTACAATCCTTGTCAGGCTGGGCTCTGGTGAGTTTATATCAGGGATAGTCCTACAATCCTTGTCAGGCTGGGCTCTGGTGGGTTTATAGTAGGGATAGTCCTGTAATCCTTGTCAGGCTGGGCTGTGGTGGGTTTATAGTAGGGATAGTCCTGTAATCCTTGTTAGGCTGAGTTCTTGTGGGTTTATAGTAGGGATAGTCCTGTAATCCTTGTCAGGTTGGGCTGTGGTGGGTTTATAGTAGGGATAGTCCTACAATCCTTGTCAGGCTGGGCTCTGGTGAGTTTATATCAGGGATAGTCCTACAATCCTTGTCAGGCTGGGCTCTGGTGGGTTTATAGTAGGGATAGTCCTGTAATCCTTGTCAGGCTGGGTTCTTGTGGGTTTATAGTAGGGATAGTCCTGTAATCCTTGTCAGGTTGGGCTGTGGTGGGTTTATAGTAGGGATAGTCCTGTAATCCTTGTCAGGCTGGGCTCTGGTGGGTTTATAGTAGGGATAGTCCTGTAATCCTGTCAGGTTGGGCTGTGGTGGGTTTATAGTAGGGACAGTCCTGTAATACTTGTCAGGCTGGGCTCTGGTGGGTTTATAGTAGGGATAGTCCTACAATCCTTGTCAGGCTGGGTTCTTGTGGGTTTATAGTAGGGGCAGTCCTGTAATCCTTGTCAGGTTGGGCTGTGGTGGGTTTATAGTAGGGATAGTCCTACAATCCTTGTCAGGCTGGGCTCTGGTGGGTTTATAGTAGGGATAGTCCTACAATCCTTGTCAGGCTGGGCTCTGGTGAGTTTATATCAGGGATAGTCCTACAATCCTTGTCAGGCTGGGCTCTGGTGGGTTTATAGTAGGGATAGTCCTGTAATCCTTGTCAGGTTGGGCTGTGGTGGGTTTATAGTAGGGACAGTCCTGTAATCCTTGTCAGGTTGGGCTGTGGTGGGTTTATAGTAGGGATAGTCCTACAATCCTTGTCAGGCTGGGTTCTGGTGGGTTTCTGTCTTCACAAGCTGTATTCGGTCTATGATTGACTATGTGTTTGGATTTATGTACGTATGTAGTGGGGTTGTCCAGCACTGCAGGGTTGAGTTGGACCCTTGACAGGCTATATCCTAGCAGTTTTGGTTTTATGCTTGGTTTCACAGACTTCACTATGGTCAGGTTGTCTATAATTAGGGTTCCGTTCATAGGAATGGGATAAATCCTCGCATGTTGCAATGCGTTGTTGTTTGACTCGATTATCCTGGCTAGAGGTGGTGTCATGTATTTCTGGCCATCGGAGTATATGTTGTCATTGCTTGGCAGAAATACATCAAGTCCTTGGCAGAAAAAGGTTGTGCTTGACTTTTGGGTTGGCAGAGATTTGGTTATAATGGCTCCAAATTTGGAAGAATTGTTTAGGTCTCTGGTTACATAAGTCTTGTATGTCATGTCTTTGGAAGGGAGCATCGACTCCGTTGTTGGACTTGTGTTTGTGTTGAAAATGTCTCACTTGGGGTTGTACAAGAACAAGAATAATCTCTATTTGGGAAATTACCCAAGTAAGCTGCATTCAATTATTTAAAGAAATACAGATGCGGCCAAAATATAAAGTGCATAACAATGCTACGATGGCCGTGCCAGGATCTGGGAGTTCAGTGTTTAAAAGCCTGGAACCTCTTTCCATGACCTTCTCCTGAATTCTTCTATCTCCGCTGAAGGCTACCATGACCGTAATGTTGGCAAACACATACATCAGAAATGGCAGGACTGGTCCTCCTATGTACCCTGTGAGTATCATTAAGCTGGGCTCTTCTTTGTCAGACTGGTTATCAGGTGAAATATACAAGTTCTGAAATCTTCGCTTATCTTCTACCGAACTGGAAGTCGGTCACATCGTAAACAGCCATACCCTGAACACCTTTCATATTTCTGGTAGCCAAAACACCAAGTATTACTATCTTATGTGAAGAGTGAACATGCTGCAGACGAGCAGAACGTCCATCATATTGCGTCAACACCCAAGGATAACAACACCTAATACTTGAATGTCATGAGAAACCTTGATGGTTTCAATCTCAAGTGACGTAACAAAATTATATTATATTTTGGACAATAAGTTATAACTGTTGGTAGAGATTTGGTTGTTGTCCTGGTGAAGCTTTCTTGGTGTGATGATGATCTATGGAGGTGATGGCAATATTACAAGCAAAGGAGAAAGTTATTGGGAAAACTGGACAATTGGGCGCAGGCACTGTTGGCACCTCAAGCCTGGATACAAACATGGGGGTATACAGGCTCTGTATGGTGTTGTGGGGGACATATATTACAGATATGTCCGCTGGGCTGTTTGTTTGTATAGAAAAGAAGATGAGATACGACAGGACATGGAGGTATACAGGATCTGTATGGTATCCTGCAGTACATTTACCACAGATGTTACAGCTGGGCCTGTAGCCTGGATACAAGATGAGATACGGCAGTACATGGAGGTATACAGCTTCTGTATGGTATCCTGCAGCACATTTACCACAGATGTTACAGCCGGGCCTGTAGTCTGGATACAAGATGAGATACGGCAGGACATGGAGGTATACAGGATCTGTATGGTATCCTGCAGTACATTTACCACACATGTTACAGCTGGGCCTGTAGTCTGGATACAAGATGAGATACGGCAGGACATGGAGGTATACAGGATCTGTATGCTATCCTGCAGTACATTTACCACACATGTTACAGCTGGGCCTGTAGTCTGGATACAAGATGAGATACGGCAGGACATGGAGGTATACAGGTTCTGTATGGTATCCTGCAGTACATTTACCACAGATGTTACAGCTGGGCCTGTAGTCTGGATACAAGATGAGATACGGCAGGACATGGAGGTATACAGGATCTGTATGGTATCCTGCAGTACATTTACCACAGATGTTACACCCGGGCCTGTAGCCTGGATACAAGATGAGATACGGCAGGACATGGAGGTATACAGGCTCTGTATGGCATCCTGCAGTACATTTACCACAGATGTTACAGCTGGGCCTGTAGTCTGGATACAAGATGAGATACGGCAGGACATGGAGGTATACAGGTTCTGTATGGTATCCTGCAGTACATTTACCACAGATGTTACAGCTGGGCCTGTAGTCTGGATACAAGATGAGATACGGCAGGACATGGAGGTATACAGGTTGTGTATGGTATCCTGCAGTACATTTACCACAGATGTTACAGCTGGGCCTGTAGTCTGGATACAAGATGAGATACGGCAGGACATGGAGGTATACAGGCTCTGTATGGTATCCTGCAGTACATTTACCACAGATGTTATAGCTGGGCCTGTAGCCTGGATACAAGATGAGATACGGCAGGACATGGAGGTATACAGGTTCTGTATGGTATCCTGCAGTACATTTACCACAGATGTTACAGCTGGGCCTGTAGCCTGGATACAAGATGAGATACGGCAGGACATGGAGGTATACAGGCTCTGTATGGTATCCTGCAGTACATTTACCACAGATGTTACAGCCGGGCCTGTAGTCTGGATACAAGATGAGATACGGCAGGACATGGAGGTATACAGGTTCTGTATGGTATCCTGCAGTACATTTACCACAGATGTTACAGCTGGGCCTGTAGTCTGGATACAAGATGAGATACGGCAGGACATGGAGGTATACAGGCTCTGTATGGTATCCTGCAGTACATTTACCACAGATGTTACAGCTGGACCTGTAGTCTGGATACAAGATGAGATACGGCAGTACATGGAGGTATACAGGTTCTGTATGGTATCCTGCAGTACATTTACCACAGATGTTACAGCTGGGCCTGTAGCCTGGATACAAGATGAGATACGACAGGACATGGAGGTATACAGGCTCTGTATGGTATCCTGCAGTACATTTACCACAGATGTTACTGCCGGGCCTGTAGTCTGGATACAAGATGAGATACGGCAGGACATGGAGGTATACAGGTTCTGTATGGTATCCTGCAGTACATTTACCACAGATGTTACAGCTGGGCCTGTAGCCTGGATACAAGATGAGATACGGCAGTACATGGAGGTATACAGGTTCTGTATGGTATCCTGCAGTACATTTACCACAGATGTTACAGCAGGCCTGTAGCCTGGATACAAGATGAGATACGGCAGGACATGGAGGTATACAGGCTCTGTATGGTATCCTGCAGTACATTTACCACAGGTGTTACAGCTGGGCCTGTAGTCTGGATACAAGATGAGATACGGCAGGACATGGAGGTATACAGGTTCTGTATGGTATCCTGCAGTACATTTACCACAGATGTTACAGCTGGGCCTGTAGTCTGGATACAAGATGAGATACGGCAGGACATGGAGGTATACAGGATCTGTATGGTATCCTGCAGTACATTTACCACAGATGTTACAGCTAGGCCTGTAGTCTGGATACAAGATGAGATACGACAGGACATGGAGGTATACAGGATCTGTATGGTATCCTGCAGTACATTTACCACAGATGTTACAGCCGGGCCTGTAGTCTGGATACAAGATGAGATACGGCAGGACATGGAGGTATACAGGTTCTGTATGGTATCCTGCAGTACATTTACCACAGATGTTACAGCCGGGCCTGTAGTCTGGATACAAGATGAGATACGGCAGGACATGGAGGTATACAGGTTCTGTATGGTATCCTGCAGTACATTTACCACAGATGTTACAGCTGGACCTGTAGTCTGGATACAAGATGAGATACGACAGGACATGGAGGTATACAGGCTCTGTATGGTATCCTGCAGTACATTTACCACAGATGTTACAGCTGGGCCTGTAGCCTGGATACAAGATGAGATACGGCAGGACATGGAGATATACAGGTTCTGTATGGTATCCTGCAGTACATTTACCACAGATGTTACAGCTGGGCCTGTAGCCTGGATACAAGATGAGATACGGCAGGACATGGAGGTATACAGGATCTGTATGGTATCCTGCAGTACATTTACCACACATGTTACAGCTAGGCCTGTAGCCTGGATACAAGATGAGATACGGCAGGACATGGAGGTATACAGGTTCTGTATGGTATCCTGCAGTACATTTACCACAGATGTTACAGCTGGGCCTGTAGCCTGGATACAAGATGAGATACGGCAGGACATGGAGGTATACAGGATCTGTATGCTATCCTGCAGTACATTTACCACACATGTTACAGCTGGGCCTGTAGCCTGGATACAAGATGAGATACGGCAGGACATGGAGGTATACAGGTTCTGTATGGTATCCTGCAGTACATTTACCACAGATGTTACAGCTGGGCCTGTAGTCTGGATACAAGATGAGATACGGCAGGACATGGAGGTATACAGGTTCTGTATGGTATCCTGCAGTACATTTACCACAGGTGTTACAGCTGGGCCTGTAGTCTGGATACAAGATGAGATACGGCAGGACATGGAGGTATACAGGTTCTGTATGGTATCCTGCAGTACATTTACCACAGATGTTACAGCTGGGCCTGTAGTCTGGATACAAGATGAGATACAGCAGGACATGGAGGTATACAGGCTCTGTATGGTATCCTGCAGTACATTTACCACAGATGTTACAGCTGGGCCTGTAGCCTGGATACAAGATGAGATACGGCAGGACATGGAGGTATACAAGCTCTGTATGGTATCCTGCAGTACATTTACCACAGATGTTACAGCTGGGCCTGTAGCCTGGATACAAGATGAGATATGGCAGGACATGGAGGTATACAGGCTCTGTATGGTATCCTGCAGTACATTTACTACAGATGTTACAGCTGGGCCTGTAGCCTGGATACAAGATGAGATACGGCAGGACATGGAGGTATACAGGTTCTGTGTGGTATCCTGCAGTACATTTACCACAGATGTTACAGCTGGGCCTGTAGTCTGGATACAAGATGAGATACGGCAGGACATGGAGGTATACAGGTTCTGTGTGGTCTCCTGCAGTACATTTACCACAGATGTTACAGCTGGGCCTGTAGTCTGGATACAAGATGAGATACGGCAGGACATGGAGGTATACAGGTTCTGTATGGTATCCTGCAGTACATTTACCACAGATGTTGCCGCTTGGCCTGTCGATCCTGCACACTCGTAGGTTAGTGAAGCTGGTCCCATAAATGCTGGATTGGTGATAAATCTGGTGACCACGAAGTGTTGTAATCTGGTGGAGACTTTCCTGGGGAACCCTTGTGTGTGAGTGAGCATTATCCTGCTGAAAGATGCCAGGTGTCCGCCCTGCCATGAGAGACAACACAAGAAGAGGAGGATATCTTCACACGAAGGGGCGTGCAGCAGCAAGAGGAGGCAGAATACTGGACATGACGGTGCTGTGCTCGGAGCGCAGGGGGAACGCCCCATATGCTTCATGCACAGAATTAGCATATAAGAATAAATACTTTATTTCAAAAATGGTGTCGGAGAAAAGCTAAAGAAAGGTAGGGATAGAATATCCTTTCTAAAGGCTATTCCAACATGTCGTTAGGTAAATTTGCCCAAATCTAATGATAGAATCCCTTTAATGTCCCTCGTAAAAGCACTACTAGGGGTGACTGACTGTTGTATATATAATACTGCCCCCTATGGGTAGAAATATAAAGATGAAATGTTGATATAAGACTGTTACACTTTATGTCCTATCGGTTACATGTGTGTTATGGTTTGGTGATATCATTTAATCTTCTTCTTCCCGCAGTTGTCTATATTTGCTGCTCTCCGGACACTTTCCGACAGCTCATGCTTCAAGCGTATCAACAAGGTTTGTGCTCTGGCGACTACGCGTTTTTCTACGTTGATATCTTCGGTGCCAGCCTCCAGGGCTCCAGATACCCAGACTTCAAGCGGCCATGGTACAGAGGAGACGCAGATGACGCTAAAGCCAAGGAGGCATTTCAGGTAACGCTGGTTCTCTCCGTCCTACAATATCTGCTCGTGGGAATCTCATTAGGTTCTCATCTATGAGGGATGAACTCACCGCCATGTCTGGAAGTTTTTCTTGTAAGAAGTAAAATGTACCAATATGGCTAGGAAAAAAACTCAGAACAGTCCCAACAGAGACATGTGACAGTCCCTCCTGCAGAGAAGTGACAGTCCCTCCTGCAGCGTCTTGTCACCTCGCTGGAGCTGCCTGTCACACTGCAAAGAAGGGGTTAAGCAGGGGCTTTATATGGTTGAATGGAGACAGATTGTACGGAAAGCTCTAGAATAGTCTAAACACACAGATCTGCGCTGTTGCCTAATTAAAGGATCAGGAAGGAGCCGGCACCAGGTACATATTGACATGCTACTGTATATACAGAGCTAAGAACTAACACTATGAAGTATTTGCACACCAATTCCTCGATGGCAAGCACACATATCATGGCGGTGAGTTAATGCCCGATTTTCCATTGATCAGAAAAGCTCATTTTGTGGCTCTGGCCTCTTCAGTCCTGAGTAATGACCGATCACTACATCCGGCTGTCATGTCCTATAGGTGTATGTTAGAGACTGATATGTTGTGTCTCCCGGTCAGGCAGTGATGATTATCACAATCAAAGAGCCCGACAACCCCGAGTACAAGGAATTTCTACACGACCTGCAGAGTTACGCTCACAAATACAACTACACTATGGAGAATACTCTGGTAAGTGGGGCCTAGGGGACCTCCGAGCGGAGATCTGATCTCATGTCATCACCACTCCAGAACCTGAGTGGTTATTATCCAGGTTGCCGGGAGGTGTAGGGGGTTGTCAACTTTATTCTTAGGGTTGGAAATTAGTGCTTAGTAATTTACCACTTGGGTCTGATTGTCGATTAATTGTGGACGTCAGCAGGAAATGTTTCATTACCGGCCCGTGGGCAAAAGACAAAGAGATTAAATCTAGGACACAGTCCAACGTCATCGTTGAGTGCCTGGATTATAATGAGTGTGCGTGGATGAGGGGGGTGCGTGTGACACTGGGCGCCTGCAGGTGGTTTGGAATTACTTGGAAGTCTAAGCGTGCAAGGACAATGTGCAAGGAAGTGTGCGCGTTCCGGGATGCATGCTCATGACTGTGTCTGTGTGTTGTTTACAGATGAACACGGTAGCAGCAGCCTTCTACGATTCAGTCATGCTCTATGCCCAGGCTGTAAATGACACCAGGGCAAAGGGGTACAGTATGAAGAACGCCTCCGCCATCACCAACCATATGTGGAACAGGACCTACTACGGTGAGTTCACGTTCCCAAGATGTCACTACGGGTGGTGTCAGTGTTCGGAATCACACATTTTCCTTGCTGATTCTAACAGGCTACATTTAACAAATGTGGAAAAGCCTTAGGGTCCCTTTAAATATAGGCAACCCCATAGTACAGGATGACGCAGCAGAGGGTTCCTGAACGTACAGGAAGCAGCTGTGACTCGGCCTTCGCACTGTTCCAGTGTTATGTCAGGTAACATGGGTTGTGAGAACTCTACAAATCCTAATAACTACATTCTTCCAAAACATGAACTCCCAACGTTACATCCTTTTCTTCCTCCGCCGCTACTCTCTTTTGGTCCAGTTATGTTAACGGTATAATCTTAAGGAACAGTCATTGGTTGAGTCTTCAGCTGACGACTCTCTGGAGTGGATAACCACCTCAATAAAGGAAGTCAAGGAACGTTCAACAAATATGAAGCTTCCCGCAGGTGCCTTCTCCTTGTATCTTCTGAGCCTTTCCTTTTCTCATATTATTTTCTCCATCTTATGACTTTGCTCATTCTCGACTTCTTTTCTACTCTGGTTCTTCCTCAGCCTCCCTTTTCATATTTCTGTCTCATCTAGTCTTCACCTTTTTAACGTCGTTTTGATCTTTTCTCTTGCACACAGACGTCGGCCCACATTTACTAAGCTCATTGTGCCAATTTTCTTGAGTTGCTCGTGCCTATCGACGTAGTGATCTTTATAGGCATTTAATAGATAGTTGCATCAAAAAGAAGAAAAAAAGAAGCTCATGCAACATGCTTGTAATAAATTTGGTGCATCTCATGACTGCCTCTCATATATCAAGAGAGAGAAGGTGGATATTGGTAGCAATTGGATATCAAAATGTCTGCTCCTTTTTTCTTGGGGAGATAAGAGAGCAGTCTGGAGGGGACAAAAGGGTCTTGAAGAGGCAGAAGAGTCTGGAGGGTACAGAAGTGAGTAGAGGGGACACAGGGGTCAGGAAGAGATAGAGTGGCCTGGAGAGGACAAAAGTGTTGGAAGAGTCTAAAGAGGACAAAGGAATCTGGAGGGGTCAAAGTAGCCTGGAGAAGGGTAGAGGAGTCTGGAGGGAACAGAGGAATCTGGAGGAGGAGAGAGGAGTCTGGAGGGGACAGAAGAGTCTGGAGGAGTAGAGAGGAGACTGCAGGGAACAGAGTGGTCTGGGGGAGGAGAGAGGAGTCTGGAGGGAACAGAGGAATCTGGAGGAGGAGAGAGGAGACTGCAGGGAACAGAGTGGTCTGGGGGAGGAGAGAGGAGTCTGGAGGGAATAGAGGGATCTGTAGGGGAGAGAGGGATCTGAAAGAGGAG
The DNA here is from genome assembly GCA_947044405.1 of Leptodactylus fallax. NCBI lineage: Eukaryota > Metazoa > Chordata > Amphibia > Anura > Leptodactylidae > Leptodactylus > Leptodactylus fallax. The sequence continues at coordinate 16,586 of CAMRHE010001311.1, forward strand.
AGAGGAGTCTGAAGAGAACAGAGGGGTTTGGAAGGGATAGAGGGGTCTAGGTGGAGGAGAGAAGTCTGTAGGGAACAGAGGAGATTGGAGGGGATAGAGGGATCTGGAGGGGATAGAGGGATCTGAAAGAGGAGTCTGAAGGGAACAGAGGGGGTTTGGAAGGGATATAGGGATCTGGAGGGAATAGAGGGATCTGTAGGGGGTAGAGGGATCTGGAGGGAGTAGAGGTCTGGAAGGAACAGAGGGGACTGGAGGGGATAGAGGGATCTGGAGGAAGAGTATGGAGAGAACAGAGGTATCAGGAGAATATGGAGGTTTGGAGGGAACAGAGGGGTCTGGTGGAGAGGGCAGAGGAGTCTATCAGCCGCATATTCTCCTCTCCCCATCTTCGACATATACACTCTGGGCTGAGTTGAAATCCGGAGACATTGAGCAGTATGAGCAGTCTCAGGCAGTGACTGTCTACATTCATCTCACTGTTGGTTGTCATTTCCGTCTTGTCTCTTCACCTCTGACCACAATAATTGACTTTTCCAATGAGTTGAGTAGATGAAGATGGAGTGAAGATCAAGCTTTATTCTGCTGCTTATCCTTCGATGGTCACCACCACCATAGGCTACCGTGCCAACACTTCTTCAGTTCTTTATTGCCTGCAGTTCAGATCCATAGAGAGATACATAACTGATGTATTCAATATCACATTGAACTTCTCTTTCATCCTAGTTCTACCAAGTTCTACTTTCTCTCTTTTTCGGATCCCTTCTCATTAGAGCGTCTTCCTCTACGGTTGACCACCTCTGTCAGCTTGTTAAAAATTCTATTCAATATTCCAGTTCTATCTGTTCCTAGAGCGGATGGATGGCATCCTATAGGGCTGACATTACAGATTCCTCCGGGGATTGCTATACTCCTACCTGCCCGGTCAAGCAGTGATATATCTCCCATCAGTACAGCGCTGAGACGACCACTGTGTAGTTGGGTTGATGTGAGCGCTGGGTGTAGTCGCCATCTCCAGGATCACTGCTGGTCTTCTCATCTACTGTATGGCATCTGGGACTCTGAATACATTGCTGCTCATTTTCGATGCTTTGGTTTTCAGCATAATTGTCCTATTCTGGGTAATTATCCCTTCATTACTCGCTACTTCAAACATGATTGAGGATAGCGTGCCACACAGGCTGTCTCCTACTGGGGGCGATGTGTGGAATTTGTGTGTTTAACCCTTTGTCCATAGTCGTATATGGAAAACTGAAGTTAGGCCTTGAATTGATAATGTAAGTCCTTGTGTGTCACAGTCATTACTGTCCCCTCATCCCCCTGTGTGCATTGACAAAAAGAAGCACCAAGAAGGAGTTGTGTGACTGTAATAATGACAATTGGAAGTGATGACAATATTACAGCCAACGGAGAAGGTTATTGGGAGAACTGGACAATGGAAAGCAGGCTCTAGGGCCCTGTTGGCACATCTAGGACATGGAAGTATACAGGTTCTATATGGTATCCTGCTGGTACCAGTTGTCTGCCCTGCCATGAGAGATAACACATGTGTCAGTGTCAGCATGTCCTGTACCTATCACTGAGCTGTCAGTGTCCTCATATCACTACTAGGGGGGACCGACTGTCCTATGTGATGGCCCCCACATCATCACACCAGCAGGAGGCAGTGTGTCCTGTACATATCACTACTAGGGGGGACCGACTGTCCTACGTGATGGCCCCCACATCATCACACCAGCAGGGGGCAGTGTGTCCTGTACATATCACTGAGCTGTCAGTGTCCTCATATCACTACTAGGGGGGGACCGACTGTCCTATATGATGGCCCCCACATCATCACACCAGCAGGGGGCAGTGTGTCCTGTACATGTCACTGGGCTGTTAGTGTCCTCGTATCACTACTAGGGGGGACTGACTGTCCTATGTGATGGCCCCCACAGCATCACACCAGTAGGGGGCAGTGTGTCCTGTACATATCACTACTAGGGGGGACCGACTGTCCTACATGATGGCCCCCACATCATCACACCAGCAGGGGGCAGTGTGTCCTGTACATATCACTACTAGGGGGGACCGACTGTCCTATGTGATGACCCCCACATCATCACACCAGCAGGGGGAAGTGTGTCCTGTACATATCACTGGGCTGTTAGTGTCCTCGTATCACTACAAGGGGGGACCGACTGTCCTATGTGATGGCCCCCACATCATCACACCAGCAGGAGGCACTGTGTCCTGTACATATCACTGGGCTGCTAATGTCCTCGTATCACTACTAGGGGGGACCGACTGTCCTATGTGATGGCCCCCACATCATCACACCAGCAGGGGGCAGTGTATTCTGTACATATCACTGGGCTGTTAGTGTCCTCGTATCACTAGTAGAGGTGACCGTCTGTCCTATATGATGGGCCCCACATCAGCCCACCAGAAGGGGCAGTGTGTTGCTCCACAGTACAGGCAGTACACCAACCCTTCCGTCATCAGATCCCAAACAGATCCTGGATTAATTGTTACACACAACATGGGTCCATTGGGTATTAGTCCCAGTTTCTAATTTACTACACCACTGCAAATGAAGGCGATGATAGCGAGCTGCCAAGGGCAGGACATGTCATTTTCTTCTGCTAGGTGCCTGGAAGTGGAGCGGGCAGGGATAGGGTTGTGTAATGGATGCACCCCCTTTGTCTGGATGGTGGACAAGGAAACTGTTTAATCTGCTTATGCTTGTTGACAGATCAAACCATCCTCTGTACTGGTGGTCTATCTGTCTGTGTACGCCCTCATGTAACCACTGCCCCCAACACCTCCTAACAGCCAGGTCAGAATGGCCTAGATGGCAACAATTCATTGAAACAACCATCCAGTTTCTTTATTCAATGATATGCCCCCCTCTTAAAGTCTATAAATTGTGCAAAATATCTTCAAATGCCTCGTAGAGACCATGTCTAGTAGTCAATGGTTTCTCACCAAGAGGTTCACTACCCAAAAGTAGTCTCAGAGAGCCTATTTACAGGGCAGCAGTGGAAACACTTTTACGCCCTCTTGTGGTAAAACCCAGTGTGTGTGATCAGACCACACCTATAATTATTTACATATCAGCCAGAAAGAGAACTGCAGGATGCGCAGCAATCCCACAATAGTCTGGGGGCTTTATTTTATTTTTATCAACAAGTGTACTTGAGTTCACTCATCTCCCATCGTGCCACATTTATTAGTGTCCCCTCATCTCCCCATGTGCCACATTTATTAGTGTCCACTCATCTCCCCATGTGCCACATTTATTAGCCCACCCCCAGGCCACAATTAGTGCCACCCCCCCCATGGCCATTATTGTATCCCCTCTCTCTGTGTGTAACAGTCATTAGTGTCCCTTCTTCTACCCATGTGTCACAATCACTAGTGTCCCCTCATCTCCTCACTTGCCACATTTATTACTGTCCCCTTATCTCCCCATATGTCACAGTCATTGGTGTCCCCTCTTCAACCTGTGTCATAGTTATTAGTGTTCCCTCATTTCTCTTCATGTGTCACAGTTAATAGTGTCCCCCTCATCTTCCTGTCTGTCATTCATTACTGTCCCCCCCATGTGTCGCAGTTATTAACGTCCCCTCCCTTCCATCGTCAGTCATGTGGTACTTTTTACTATAGTCTTTGCTCAGTATCACTGCTATAAGTGATCTGTCTGGCCCATAGGTATGATTGGTCTCAGTGGCCCTTAGTATGGTGGCCCTTGGCTCCAGCTCCAGTCAGCTCTCAGCACTGTCTGGGAGTTCTGCTGCTGTTCACCAGGTTCATTGACGTTCTGCCATGTTACAGGGGTGTCTGGATTCATGAGGATAGATGACAATGGTGACCGCGAAACAGACTACTCCCTGTGGGACATGTCCTCAACCACTGGAGACTTCGAGGTACGTGAGACCAACAACCTGCTAAGAAGCCCAGTCTAAACATCTCACATACATATAACAGATTCATCTCTTTCACTTATAGATTGTGGCCACTTACAACGGGACCCTGAGGAGAATTGTCAACGTACCAGGACAGGAGATCCACTGGCCAAGGAATGGCGTTCCACCACTTGACGTCCCACCCTGCGGATTTGATAACAACAACCCAGCGTGCAAGAAAAGTGAGTAGCTCAAGGGTGTCCATGATAGGGCTCAGCCAGTGACCTGGACACAAGTAGGGATCTCTTCGGTCATATAGATCTCATATTTATTACGACTTTTTTGAATTGTGGAGAAAAAGATCTTTGAAAACAAAATTGTTCATAAATTTCGCACTTCTTAAAGGTCGTGAGATTGGGGCAATAAATGACCAAATCATTGTTCATATGATAGATCGTTCCCAATCATTGCTCCAACGTCAACAATCATCATTGGCTGGTAGTTCATCTACCAGTGTGAAAAGGGGTCTGTCTTTAGTAGTGGACGCAAGGGGAGAGGAGGAAAGACGGGCCATACTATGAATGATCACATGACCAAGAAAGCACAGGACTGTTGTACCTATTAAACAGGGGTGATAGACTTTCTATATCATCGATCAGTGCTTGTTATGGGCAACTCTTCTGTCCGTGTAAAAAGACCCCTAGTTACATGAACTCGTGAATCGTTACAGAGCGACCGTTCTCCGAGCTGAAACTGAATTGGGCTCATTAATGCAAACAAATGCTACAATGTGACAGGCAGGTCATGGAGAAGTGGCCTTGCACCGGTAACCATGGAAATAACGTGTGCACTGCACTTTTATATGATTACACAGTTTGTACGAAAGGTCACTTATTGCCAATAAGGGCAGGTTTACGACTTATTGACAGGTTAGATCTAGACATTTGGATCTGTCTGTAACTTGTAGAATTGCTGGGTCTGCTATTGCAGTGGACACGTATGTAAAGCATGACCTTGTTACTGTGTCGTATGTTCTTCACGATTATATCATAGGTTCTTTGTACTTGAGGTTGGCAAAGTTCCACATGTTACTTAGTTATTGCCTCGTCTATGTGTTGGGCATAGTCTTTGTAATACTGTTCAACATTTATGACTTACGTAGGTGCTGCTCTGTTGTTATGTCTTCTTCATGTTGGGTATACATGTTGATATTGTTATATATGTCTCCTATAACCGCCCATACACTATAGATTTCAGAGAACCATCATGCGAATGATCCCAACATTAACAGCAAAAATGCCCAATTGGTGGACAGTGAGCCTACATACGTTAGCTGATAATTGACCAAAAGCAGGGGATCATGCCAAATACTGGTATTTTTGGCCAACAGTTAGACAAAAATATCCAGCATGACTGATCTGTTTTTGGCAGACTAAAGTCTGCTGTTGGCCACCCAAGAAAGACTGTTCGCAGCAAATACAATGTCCGATCGCCAGCCGAAATGACTGAAAATCTAATGTGTATGGTCGGGGACACATATGTGTGCAGAGTCTGTCTTGCTGTTCAGAGGTTGTATGTTCCATTTGATGGGCTTGTGTGCCACCTTGGCAATATTTCTCAAGGTTACGCTCTCCAAGTTGGCCACTAGTGTTTGGTACACTATATTGCTCCATGGTAGCATGTTCTCTGTGTTAGATGTTCCTGTGAGGTTGAGAAGATATACGGTATGTTCTTCTACATTTTGGGTTCATCTGTAGACTTTGTTATATTTTGGTGGTTGTTCCATTTGAGTTTGCCACATTTCTCAGTGGTTGTATGTTCTCTGAGTTGGCCACAAGTCTTCAGTTCATTCTATTACTCCAAGGTTGCATGTTCTCTGTGTTAGATATCCTTATGTCATTTTTCACATAAGGCGGAGATGTTCTACATATTGGATCCATCTGTGAGTTGCACATCGACTTTGAGGTGGTGAGCTGGATGGATCTCAGTCGGGTTATTTCATTAAACACATTTACATGTTGCTCCATCCTGTATTTTTTACTAGTCTGTTGAGTGTCTTTTTATATGTTGATCCATCCCTTATGGTTTCTCCATCGGGCATGTTTTTATAGGTTCCTCCATTCTTAATGGTTTCTGTATTTTTCATAGCCAGTTACTCCATGAAGTGTGTTTTATATGTTAATGGCTCCTGTAATTTTTTACTGGCCTGAAGTGTGTTTTTATATGTTGATCTATCCCTAATGGTTCCTGTATCTCTTCATTAGCCAGTTTCTCCATTTTGGAGGTCACATCGATAGTGATCTGCTTCATCCTCCTGGCGATTGCAGTCTCGTCCATCTTCATATACAGGTATCCTTTTTCCTCCTCGTCTTCTTCCACTATCTCCTAACAAACAAACTTCACCTCCTTCTACTTCTTTCACCTCCTGTTCCTGCTGCCTCGGCCTTGCAGCTGTTAATTGAAAACTGGGATTCTCAGGATCCTGGTAGACGGAGAGGGAGGGGATGTGTCATTTGGAGCCTCCAGACCTGCGTTTTGTTTCCATGTGAGCTGTAATTGGAAGGGACCGCTGCTTGACTTCAGCTTTCAAAATCGAAAGGGTGGGGGGGGATTACAAGGATTAGGGAAGAGCAGCTGCTGGTCATAGCTGTAGATTTTACAAGGAATAATTAGGACATAGTGAGACACTGGGTAAGATTTGGCCAGTGGGCAGAACAAATATATGAACGTTCTGTGCTTCTAGTAGCATTGTACGTAGTGTGAATAAGCAGCTAGCTCCTACTGCCTCTCCACATTTGCTTCACAATGACTTCCCTCAGTAGACAGATAGCGGACACCAATTAGCCATAACATTAAAACCTGGGGGTAAAGAATAACATCGATTATTATGGGACAACAACGCATGTCAGAGTGGGATATATTAAGCACCAAGGGAATAGTCAGCCTTTGAAGCTGAAGTATTGGAAACTGGAGAAATAGGCAAGCGTAAAGATCATTGCAACGATTGGGTCAGAGCATCATCAAAACAGCGGGTCTTATGGGGTTTTCCAATTATCTACCAAAAAATGTCCAAGGAAGGTCAACCAGTGAAGCGGGCGACTGGGTCATGGGCTCATTGAAGTGTTTGTGGACTGAAAGTTGTAGAGCAAACAGATGACAAACTTACTGCTGGCTATGATAGAATGGTGTCAGACGACACAGGGTATCGCAGCCCATGCTGACCCCTGTCCACCACCAATAGCACCCTGTGAAATCTTCTGATGTGTAAGAGGCAGTCTAGTGTAGGTTAACCAGACATGAATATAAGTGTCACAATGTGAAGTACCGCAGCCTACAGAATACATGGGGAGCTGAGTTGAGTCACACTCGAGTTGCACAATCTGTTGCCTTTGATGTCATCGAGCCTTGGCCTTATGTGATAAATTAGCCTCACTACATTAAAAGCGAACTGCTCATATTGACTTTGATGAAATCTAGAATGATAACACCCAAGGCTATCAGCTGTCAACGCTCCCTGTCCAATGCGTTCTCCATTTCAAGAAAATATGTCAATTTTATGAAGCAAATTTCTACCTTCTCTCCCCAGGAAGCTGCGTTTGGAGAAAGAGTTGGCTGCAGAGCTGTGGAAAGTACGATGGGAGGACATTCAGACAAGCAACGTGGAGAAAAACCTCCGCAGGGCAGGCAGCAAGCTCACACTATCACTGGTAACTGCGCCAGAAGCATCTTGCATGCCTGCCTGCCAACCTGGTCACGGCACCTGTAACAGCTGATTTTTCCTTTTGTGTGTTAGGGGTGTCGTAGCGAGACTGTGTTATCTTATATCTGTCTCACATGTAGCACTGAAATCAACATGCTTTGTGCTCGGTGATCGGTATTGTGTAGTCGTAGCAGGTTAAGCCGTTACATATAGACTCATCTTGATGTCCAAGAAGCTCTAGAGAGGTCATAGTTGGTGTAGGTAGGTGGGCATCGGATTTGTTAGCAAAAATATTCTCGTTGAAATATCTTAGCAAATCTATAAAAGAGTAATGTAGAGTTAAAAATTAGAGGTAGGGACCACAAAGGAAGGAGCTACACACAGGTTGGTGGTAGGACATTTGCCCATGCCTGAATCCACTGGAACTCTACACCCGACCAATAAGACCTAAGACATCTAACATCATGAGATGGAAAATCTATAACCTGACTTGATGAAAAGAGCTTGATTTGTTCCCTATAGGTTATCCATTCTTAGATCTCACCATTCAGTTGGGACTAACCCTGGTGGGAGTCGTGAGGTGCAGGCTATGTCGACATCCTGTTTGTATTACTTGTGTCCATTGTGTCTTCTGTTACACTTTGAGCCCTCTAATAAAAGATACTATTGTTATACTCACAACGGCTGGGCTTGCCTTTTCTACTGCTCACAGATGTAAATTTGTGTTGATTGCCCGAAAGTGATGAGATGATTATGGATGATGCTGAGATTAGACCCGAGCCAGTGAATATTTTTGTGCTGTAGAAAATAATTGACCAACCACTGAGCAATGGAAGCTTTGGGGCAGTCAGGCCAAAATCTATCCTTTTACTCTTTATGTTCCAAACCTCGTAAGAAAATGGTTTGGTCTCAAGTACCTTAACCCAAATGAGGGTACAATCTACTTGATCTTCTACCTTCACTTAAAAGCTTCTCTTGGATTTTCCATTTATATTGGGGTTTTTACCTTCTTCACAAATTAGGGGAGACATTATTGAATTTCTGGACAGAGTAAAGTTCTTGGCTGAGAAAATAAATATCTGCCCCTTAGAAAAACTTTGCTGACTTACTAAGGTGTTGATAACCCTCAAAAGCAAACAAAAAGTGCCCCCTTTATGAATATCATAGTATAGACAGCTGATGGTAGAGTTCCAGGTGGGAAGTCGATATGGCTTCTTCACATTGTGATCATTGACCTATTGACTTTTGTGTGATCTACAAGATGGAGATATTAAACCAAGATATTGGTTACTTTGTTGGGTCTTGACTTCTAGACTAATGGTTTGAGCTTCCACCTCATTTTCATGTTAACAAACCAAGTGTCCCATGTTTGTCCGCCACCATTTCCTTTGTTGATTTCCACTCTTGTCCACATCCTTACTCTTGCCCGACCTCTACTACATACTTCTTGCCATCTCCAGCTCTTTGTCTTCATCCTACTTGCACTTCTGTGTCCAGTCACCTTCATTACGTCTTTATCGACTTTGTCTCGAATCCAAGTTAAACATTTCCTTACTTTTATCTTGCCTTCACCTGACTCCACGACTTTGTCAAAAATCTAAAACATCTTTGTAGCCAATATATTCTGTTACTATTTTCACGCCATAATCTACAATGTGCGTCAACATGTGTAGATAAGATCGCAAAACTATCTAAGTTGGCTTCGCTTTCCAAAAATATTCACTGAGCAGTCCATTATCCAGGGCCTCAGGCGGATGTATTGTGTTATAGATGTTGTTGTTCAGTGCTCTAAATAAAACATGTGCTAAACTAAACATATAACTCCATGCTATGTCTAAGGACAATCCACCTACAGTCGTCCTGAATGTCAATCATCGTCTTTTCCATACTCGTGATTTTTTTTTTTCCAGTTTCTTCTCATTCTTGGACTTCTATTTCTCATGTCACTTTCATCTGATTATTCCTGTCCATTACTCATGCCCGTGTAAGCATTCTGTACATATTTCTTCTGGTTCTTGCTGTCATGCGGACATGTTTTGTATGCTTATTGTTATTAATATTGTTTTCACTCTAGAGAGGCTCCAATTACGGATCTCTGCTTACCACCGAAGGCCAATTCCAGATCTTTGCCAAGACAGCCTATTACAAGGTACTCTCACTTCATGCCATCCAACCAATGTAAACAGTGCATAAATATCTCTTGATTAACCGGATGTCTTGGCTCTCTTGAGATAAAACATTCTTCTGATAGGTCCCCTGGGAACAATCTAGAATGAGTTATAACCCTTCTTAATGGGATGTTATTTTGTGACCGCCACTGCATTTTCTTGGCTTTAACCTCTTCTCGTTTGCAGGGTAATATCGTCGCTGTTAAGTACATCAACCGGAAACGCATAGAACTGACCCGCAAAGTCCTGTTCGAACTGAAGCACGTAAGCATTGTGTTGTGCGTCTACGTTATCCTCCACCGGTTATGTGGCGTAACGCCTCCTCTCCAATCGTCCCTAGCTCCTCTCAGCTTTTACACTGGCATCTGGGAGCCGTCTTTTGCTCCGACACATCCTTGGCTCCCAGACTCGGGAATTGCGCTGACACCACAAAATTAGTTCTAGTTTAACATAAACAGTTTGTTTGTTGTCATTTTTATGGTGAGCACTGGCTGGATCCTTCTGCTCTCCTCCACTTAACCTGAGTCAGTCGGTCACGGCTTCTCTCTCGCATCCAAATAGTCCTCATAAAGAGACGGCTGCTGCCTGCTAATCTGTACGCTTGTCACTTGTTAAGCAGTAAAGTGGTGACAATAACGCCTCTTGTCTGGAGAGAGCCGAAAACAACCGTGATACCCAGATAACTGGCTGCGCTTCTGCCTCGCCAAATGAAAAGTGTAACCTACAAAGAGCGTTGACCCAAAGGTTACTTGTTGGGGTAAAGTCAGTTCAGATTTAGAGAATTTACCCCTAAAGTCCACAGATGACTTGGAAATACAGCCCTTTCATGCACTAAAGTATTTGGTTTTCATTCTATTTAGCCAGGAGGAGACAGATGCTTGGAGACATCTACTCTAAGAGGTCGTCACCAGGCTTTTCACAGACCATATACATTTGCATATTATATCCCACCTCTACCCTCTGACATTACTCTGCCTCTGTGTCAGTCTCCACTGTAATTCTGCCATGACATTCATGCTTTACAGTCTTTCGGCAGTCTCCACGTCTGCTATCCCCCTTCCTTTTTCTTTATTCTGGTGCCGCCTCTGCCCTTGTCTTTAGCATTCACTGTGTTCTCTCTCTCTCGGCTTCTTAAAACCTCTAGATAATGTTATTTTCTCTGCCCCAATATTAATCAGAACCAGCGCTGACATTTCAGTAATATTTGCAATCTTCAGTCTGAGCAGCTCTCCTCCGTCTGCCTCCCCCTCCCTCGCTCTGTGGATGCTTAAATCAGGAATTATCTCAGCATTTAATGTCTAGCATCCATCACCAAGAAGATGAGACCCCATCGGCAATCCATATGTATGTGTGGCAGTAGTGCCGCCATAAACTGCGTACAAAAGAAGTGCAACGTTAACCCGCAGGCTGGAGGATTTCACCGCACACTGTAGTGGAGGTTCAGCCCATAACCACACATGGTTGCCCTATACCTATAAGGTGTTGCCCTAAAGGAAGAAGTATCTTCATGTCATGGGGACCTGAGAATCAGGTAGTCATAGTCAGCCCTTTGGATCTTGTGCGCAGTTTGTTTCGTAATGTTGCACCCACCTGAGACAATACAGGTGGCGGACCTGGTGGACTATATTGGCGTAATACCACCAGCATCCTTGACAATGGCAGAGCAACGTCTGATAATATCGGCCCTCTGTTTGTTAATCTTTACATGGAATTTAGCAAATTATGTGATGAAATGGTCAATCGGGTTTTCCATGTTTCTACTGTGTGTCTTCCAGATGAGGGACGTTCAGAATGAACACCTTACCCGCTTTGTGGGTGCCTGTACTGACCCTCCCAATATCTGCATCCTGACCGAGTACTGTCCTAGAGGCAGCCTGCAGGTAGGAGCTATATCCGTACATCCACGAAAAAGCTATATCAGCGTGTCGTGTAGGACATCTCGGGAGAGCTGGATGTGAGAAGACATAATGACTGATTCTATTGAACAATCTGTTTCCCCAGGATATTCTGGAAAATGAGAGCATCACCTTGGACTGGATGTTCAGATATTCACTAATCAATGACATTGTGAAGGTGAGTCATGGTGGCTTTGAGAGGAAGGGCAAGGCTAAGACACGTAAACCCCCAAATATCAATATTCTTAAAGAGGACCTTTCACCACCTCCTCTAACCCCAATGCTTTTCATCCTCTGATTCCAATGCACTTGGATTTTTTCTCTACCCCCCGAGCAATCAGTGCAGTAAGTGTTGGTGCCTGATATAATAACTAGGCTACCTAATATCAAGTGGGTGGTGTCAGACAAGGGGGCGTGACTCAGAGCACCAATCAGAGGCAGTGTCGGAGTTCTCAGAATTACGACCCCTTGCCTGCTCCCACCTGACATCGCCCACTTGACAGTAGAGAGTCTAGATAGCACCGAATCTGAAAGAAATGATTGATTGGGAACGCTGCGGGCTAGAGAGAAAATATTCCAGCTGTGCCAGAATCAATGGAGCGGAGCCTATTAAAGGATGAAAAGAGCTTGAGTTGTTGCAGGTGGTGAAAGGTCTTCTTTAAGGGAAAATACAGGCGTAGCGGTCATTACATGAACATTTGGTTCGCTCTTACTAATGTTCCTTCATTCACTTGGTTTGACTTTGGCTATTTCGTAACGGGCCATAGTGCGAAAATGGTGCAACAAACGTTAATTTAATGGTGGCTACATCAGTACCCTATGACCTCTATTCTGGATTCTTCATGACCTGCTCCTTCTCCATAGCTTTTCTGTCTTCTTCCTTGGCGGGCTTCCTGGCGAAATTATCATAAATCAGTATAAAATTTGAGTTTCTCTTCCAATTCCCAAATTCTCTGTGGGTATTATGTAACGAAACACGAGGGGGGGGGGGGGGCAATTATATTTTCCAAAGTGCATTGTTTTCCCTCCAGGGGATGCTCTTCCTCCACAACGGCGTCATTGTATCCCATGGGAACCTGAAGTCGTCCAACTGCGTAGTGGATAGTCGCTTTGTCCTGAAGATCACTGACTATGGACTGGCCAGTTTCCGCAGTGCTATAGACTCCGAGGACTCTCATGCTTATTTTGCTAGTAAGTTCTGTGAGATGACCTTTACTTGAAATATCACAGAACCATCTCCACGGATTTCTGCTACTTTTAGGGACACTTGAAATGTCACTAGACTTAAATCCTTATTTCTGTTGTCCCAAAAACTGCATTCTATATTGGTCGCCAATGAACAAGATACTGGTTATACTGGGGAAGGGAGAGTAAAATGAGGCAGCTACAAGGAGACAGATGTTCTTCAGATATGGAGGGAGGCATGCGGAAACATAAGGCAACAACAGCGCACACAGATGGCTTGGCCTGAGGACACCAATTTTTTGCATAAAGTTGTGGTCAACATGAATGTAGGTCAGTGAGTAGCGAACATGCAGTCAGGAGAAACAGTTGTCGTGAGGGTCATCATACATAAGGCTTGCTGAGACGTTTGTTATACCTGACCTATTATATATTTTCCAATGTGAAATACTCATCACCGCTACACATTTGCTATAGAGAAACTTTGGACGGCACCTGAGCTTCTGCGCATGGAGTCTCCCAACCCGCAGGGCAGTCAGAAAGGAGACGTTTACAGCTTTGGTATCATACTGCAGGAAATTGCACTGAGGAACGGGGTCTTCTACATGGACAGTGGAGACTACAGCCCTAAAGGTACATCCGACAATGATCTGAGACAGATGCCACAACTAAGCCATTCTTCCTTCTTCAAATACTTACCATTTTTTCCCTTTTCCCCAGAAATCATAGAAAGAATAAAAAGCAGAGAGAAGCCATATTTCAGGCCATCTACCAACCTTTACTGCCATATACAGGAGCTGGGGATCCTTATGCAACGATGCTGGGCAGAGGACCCTTTGGACAGACCAGACTTCAACCAGATCAAAGTCCTGCTACGCAAGTTCAACAGGTGAAATATCACCCTTGTCCTCCACATCTTTTTCAGCTTATTCTTGCGCTTCGATTTCTGACCAACTTCACAGTCCTATTCTGGTCTGTACAGTACAGTCTCGTATCAAAGATGTGGGTTCTCTAGCCTGTATTCTGTTTGGAACTGGCTAAATTGGGGCTTGTAGAGTCTACGGTATCCCCTTCAGAAGGTGGCATGGACTTTCCTGATGTAGGTTGTTGCAAACCAGAGAATAGTCATGGATTGTAGACCTAATGTAGTAGTAGCATAGTTGGGAATGAGGTCAAGGTTTGTCACCAGGAGAGTGGTCAGGATGAGACAGAAGCATAGTCAAGGAAAGAGCCAGGTGAAGAACAACAGGCGCCAGGTGAACAATCCCAAGGGTAACACAGGGATCAAGAACAAGATCAGTGTGGGGGTCAACAGGAGTCAGAACTAGGAACAAGAGCCAGAACTAGGCCCCTCAATCATCAGGAAAGGTATGGCAAGATGATTCCCACAAAATAGGCCACTCGCCTTCATGCCATTTTTGGGCACTGGTTGTCTTAGCAACCCAACACAATTTTACAACTAGAGCGGCAGAGCCATGACCTGGTCCAGTAGGCCCGCATCTGTAGACTGAAGCCAAAGCAGCAGAAGATGAAGCATTTGGTTGTTTTGCTGGGATGTAGCACCATATCCAGATGAGATGAATAACATGGACGTCTAGATTGTTCCTTCCTCAAAAATATTCCATTATTTCTTTAGCTGTTTAGACATGACTGTCACGCCATCTATTTCACTACTGGATCAATATGTTGACCTTTTATAGTTTTACACGTGATCTTAGCCAAAAGGCGGAGTAGCGCCCCCTCGTAGCTGTAGATCAATAAACAGGCTGACTGTATATATTGTATACACAACCTACTCATCATACACCAAATGATATGAGGGGATAGACATGGGACACTATTCTATATCGGTCTCTATGTGTCCTATTTCCTCCTATCATGAAGCTTCCATGGCCACTTGTATCTACTTGAAAGTTCTTTCTTCTTTGATGGTGTTATCCTCTTTTGTAAAAAAGATCTTCTAGGAGAAATAAGACTAATGTCACAGGAATAGCACACCAGGTTGTGAATATCTGAACTGGGGCAACTTAAATCGACTTTCCGGGCCTTGCATGCATCAGATATTCGGGGCAGCATCCGATCCCGATAGTATACAGTGCACAGAGCTGGAATCTGATGCCTTCCAACTCTGAAGAAGTCTAATATCACAGGGTTAGCACACGAGGTTGTCATCAATGGGAACTGAAATGCAGTAACATGTGCTGGCCACTATATAGTGTAAGGAGCCATCTACTTCCAACTCTGTACACCGTATAGTACAGGGATAGGATGCGTCCACAAACAGTTGATATGTGTGGGGGCCGAATGCCAGCCTCCCATCTATCCAAAGGATAACACTATAAACTAAATTAGCAGGACAGTCGTGTACACCTATAGCCCAACACCCCTACCAGAATGACCAACAAGACCCACATGGCACCACCAGAACACAGACAGGTGAGTATGTTACATCCTCTGATGCCATCATTCTCCCTGTGAATATTTTACTCCTATATACGAAGACTTACATAGACTTTGTTCCTTGTCTCCTGAATATACTTCATCTACAATCTGTGCTCACAACCTTCTTACTCTGGTCTGTGTCCCGTAGAGAAAACAGCACTAACATCCTGGACAATCTGCTCTCTCGTATGGAACAGTATGCCAATAACCTGGAAGAGCTTGTAGAGGACAGAACTCAGGCGTACTTGGAGGAGAAACGTAAGGCAGAGGCCCTCCTGTACCAGATCCTGCCTCAGTAAGTATCAGAATGATCCGTCAGACGTCTACAACTTCCATAGTCTACTGGTCGACAGCTGTAAAATGACAACATTTAGTTATGGATGTTCTTACCGGTGAAGCTCCTTTCATATTTCGACCATAAATCGAAAAAAGGAAGCATGGTTTGCTCCATTCACCAAAACTTCCCTGATTTATTCCTTCTCACAACTTGTTCTCTCTATTATTCAGCTCTGTTGCTGAACAGCTCAAAAGAGGGGAAACTGTTCAGGCCGAAGCCTTCGACAGTGTCACCATTTACTTCAGTGACATAGTTGGATTCACAGCTCTGTCTGCCGAGAGCACACCAATGCAGGTATTTCACATCTAGGTAGACCAAGCTTGGCCACCTCTCTTTTCCACATTATCAGATGTCTTTACATAAACCTCCTTCTCTGTTGGTACCAAGTCAACGTCAGTCTACCTAATGCAATGAATTTGTGACAATGCCATCTTCTCTTCCCACAGGTCGTGACTCTACTGAATGATCTATACACCTGCTTTGATGCCATAATAGATAACTTTGATGTCTATAAGGTAGGACACGCTGCCCATGTTTTTAAGGTATGACAAGTAGTCAACAGACCTCCATTATTGCCCTGTCTTCGTATATTCCAGGTGGAGACGATAGGAGATGCTTATATGGTGGTATCTGGGTTGCCAGTTCGTAACGGGAAACTCCATGCTCGTGAGATTGCTCGGATGTCTCTTGCTTTACTGGATGCAGTCAAGACTTTTAAAATTCGCCATCGCCCAGACCAACAACTGAGGCTTCGTATTGGGATTCATACAGGTGAGGATCTAAACTCATGTTTTTCTGTGCTGTCTAATGTGACTTTCCCAACTCATTCGTTGTCAATACATCAAAAATCCTAAACTTCCTCTAGGTCCGGTCTGTGCTGGAGTTGTTGGCCTGAAGATGCCACGGTATTGTCTGTTTGGGGACACCGTGAACACAGCTTCAAGAATGGAGTCTAATGGGGAAGGTGAGATTTCAGTTCAACGCTGCTGATAGTTTACTATCCAATAGAACTAATAGATCCAAAGGCACATTACATGGGGTGAAATTGTCCGAGAATTGTTCATGTTGTGGGTACGTGTCAGCGTCCAACTCCTTCTAGTGGTCCCTGCCACTTGGTTATTTACTATGCACACTATGGCTCTCCTCCTGTCCATCTACATCCTTACAAGGCTGCTGTCGCTCCTCATCTTGAAATGTGTCTCCTTCCTCCTCCCTTCTGGCTACAGTACGCACACCAGTAATCAGCCAATAGCAACCAGACCTCCCCTCCTCCCGCTACCAACCCGAGCAAAGTTTACTAGCCAGGTAGTGTCCTGCCCAAGTTGTTCTTGATATTGCTGATCCATTACCGTACTGACCCTGGCTTGCTTTATGACCTCACTCTCGCTACCTACTGTTTGCCCATGTTGACCATAGCTTGTTCTCAGACATATGCACCTGTGCCACTTGCCCTGACCACCTGCCTGATCTTGACCTTGTACAAATTCTGCCTTCCCTATGGGATTTAACTTGGAGGATGAGTTTGATTCATTGTACTTTGCAGATCTTTGTATTTGACTGGTACTCAGGAAGGTCTATGACATCAGGAAATATGTTGTCCTGTTGTGCTTTAGTGTTGGTGGTGGTCATCTAGATGTCTCTTGGTTTGCAGTCAGTTTTTTCATCCTTACCTGTATCGCTGTTCACGCTGATCTCCTGGTGTTTTGCAGCACTTAAGATTCACGTCTCCACAGACACGCGGAATGTCTTAGAGGAGTTTAACTGCTTCCAGCTGGGCTTGCGAGGAGATGTAGAGATGAAGGTAACACACATATTTTTACCATTAATCATGTAATAAGTGTCGATGTTATCCCTTTCTGTGTTGCTAAAATCCTGGTAAATTCTTCCCTCAGGGCAAAGGGAAAGTGCGGACGTACTGGCTGTTAGGAGAAAGAAGCAGCAGCACCCATGGTTGACTTCTCATTTATCGTCAATAGTGGATAAGACTTGGGGTACTCTCAAACTTCAAGCCATGCTTGTACCTCTTGGACACAGTGAACAGATGTTTCCACCTCGGGTCTAGGACCCTAACTTTTTACGAGGGACGTGGAGTAACCTCTGTAAATGTGGACCAAACAGAATGTACCGTAACATTGTCCAACCAAACCATCAACTCAGTGTCATAATGTGAGCAACCACCTGATGCCCACTGATCTTTCCAAGATATATTGCAGAATGGGGACTATAGGATTGACAGTAGAGACTGCCATGTGATCTTTATCACCTTTGGCCCTAGCCATAAGCACTAGGATATACTTGGCTACCTTTGGGATGACCGAGTGTTCATTAGACAACCTCAAACACACCTAGGTTAGTTATCTGCTGTTGTGGTCCACAGATTTTGGCTAAACACATGCTATTCTATATATATACGAGTTCTTACACAACAGATTCAACATGTCATTCTGTCCGAGCAGCTTCTGTCCAGACGATACTGTCCTCAACACACACCAAAGTCTACCATAATTCTTTAGCAGGCAACCGTTCCCCTACTAAAGTCTGCACATGGCTTTAAGATAACTAAGCCTTAACTAAGATGTTCCTTTCATTTAGTTTGGTAAATCTTGAGCTTTAAAACTGTATAAAATGGACAAAAATCACGATGCAAAAAGACTCTGGAAACCTGACCACTGGTGCTTCATGACAGAAGGTCACTGGACTGGAAGGAACACGTGACTTGCCGCCTCCAATGCCCTGATAGGATTCCCTATGAACGGGCTATAAATGTGAAATGGACATTCTCATTTTACTGCTATAAATATTTCTAAATTCTCCATTGTTGGGTGGAAATTTTTGATGATATTTGTACGAGGAGAAGTCTCTTTGTGAACTAATATTTAGTTGTGTTCCTGCATGGTGAGAGAATGGTTGTACACGTAGACCTCCAATATGTCCCACCAAAGGCGCAATTTGTAGATCCAGGACCCCAAGCCATAGGGCACATGGGAGGACTCCATTGCAGTGAGTTTGTCCAGAAGCCAATGCCTAAAACAGGGTGGTTTTTGTAGAAGTATTCCTACTGGAATGGCAGTGGGTCTTCTATTGTTTCCACCTGTTTTACTTGCAAAGGTTGAAACCCTTTGAGAAAACCCACAGAATAAAATGGCAAAATATCTCATCCCATAGGCTGGCACTGTACGCCCTTGCATATCAGTGGGGCCAACGTGCTCCATCCCGTGTGGATGCCCCTTGAATGTCACTGTTGTTTCGCGTAACAGGAGCACCTTTAAAACCCTAAGGTTTAGATACGATGGAACCTTCAGGACTTAGATGTGCCGGTAACCTTGACAGGGACCCTTAAATCTATGTAGAAACTATACATACGGGGGCATCCGAGAGGGAACAAAATTTAGGCATACGCAGGCAATAAGATGAACAAGCCACAGCATTCCTTACCTGCTGTCACTCCATCACTGCTGCACAGTCTTTGTTTACTGGGTTGTGGCGGTGATGTCACATGGACAACAATCTGACAGTACAAGGATGAGGCCGCAGTAGGGTCACGGTTTATCGGTCTGGCATCACTGCTACAGCCCACTAAACAGAGACCAGCCGGAAGCACTGGGATTTAGGCAGGTCAGTAATGCTGACCTTCTTTATACCATTACCTGCCTTGGCCCCAATTATGTCCAGTTTTAGACATTCCCTTTAATGTGGCATCACATGTAAAATTACGGCAATTATTTACATCACAATTTGCCGTAAGGCACCAACATATCTATGACCCTAACCTACACTAGTGTATAATGTCACAGTTACACTGGTCACACAATGTGCACCCTAGCGTCATAGGATCCTGCCATCCTCTGTATTCTGCTTGTGTCTCTTTAAGGCTGGCGGCGGTCGCTCTCTGTGTGTACCGGGCTGTCTCTTTAAGGCTGGCGGCGGTCGTTCTCTGTGTGTACCGGGCTATCTCTGTAAGGCTGGCGGCGGTCGCTCTCTGTGTGTACCGGGCTGTCTCTGTAAGGCTGGCGGCGGTCGCTCTCTGTGTGTACCGGGCTGTCTCTGTAAGGCTGGCGGCAGTCGCTCTCTGTGTGTACCGGGTGTCTCTGTAAGGCTGGCGGCGGTCGCTCTCTGCGTGTACCGGGTGTCTCTGTAAGGCTGGCGGCGGTCGCTCTCTGTGTGTACCGGGCTGTCTCTGTAAGGCTGGCGGCGGTCGCTCTCTGTGTGTACCGGGCTGTCTCTGTAAGGCTGGCGGCGGTCGCTCTCTGCGTGTACCGGGCTGCCTCTGTAAGGCTGGCGGTGGTCGCTCTCTGTGTGTACCGGGCTGTCTCTGTAAGGCTGGCGGCGGTCGCTCTCTGTGTGTACCGGGCTGTCTCCTTAAGGCTGGCGGCGGTCGCTCTCTGTGTGTATCGGGCTGTCTCTTTAAGGCTGGCGGCGGTCGCTCTCTGTGTGTACCGGGCTGTCTCTGTAAGGCTGGCGGCGGTCGCTCTCTGTGTGTACCTGGCTGTCTCTTTAAGGCTGGCGGCGGTCGCTCTCTGTGTGTACCGGGCTGTCTCTTTAAGGCTGGCGGCGGTCGCTCTCTGTATGTACCGGGCTGTCTCCTTAAGGCTGGCGGCGGTCGCTCTCTGTATGTGTACTGGGCTGTCTCTGTAAGGCTGGCGGCGGTCGCTGTCTGTGTGTACCGGGCTGTCTCTGTAAGGCTGGCGGCGGTCGCTCTCTCTGTGTGTACCGGGCTGTCTCTGTAAGGCTGGTGGCGGTCGCTCTCTGTGTGTACCGGGCAGTCTCTGTAAGGCTGGCGGCGGTCGCTCTCTGTGTGTACCGGGCAGTCTCTGTAAGGTTGGCGGCAGTCGCTCTCTGTGTGTACCGGTCTGTCTCTGTAAGGCTGGCGGCGGTCGCTGTCTGTGTGTACCGGGCTGTCTCTGTAAGGCTGGCGGCGGTCGCTCTCTCTGTGTGTACCGGGCTGTCTCTGTAAGGTTGGCGGCGGTCGCTCTCTGTGTGTACCGGGCTGTCTCTTTAAGGCTGGCGGCGGTCGCTCTCTGCGTGTACCGGGCTGTCTCTGTAAGGCTGGCGGCGGTCGCTCTCTGCGTGTACCGGTCTGTCTCTTTAAGGCTGGTGGCGGTCGCTCTCTGCGTGTACCGGGCTGCCTCTGTAAGGCTGGCGGCGGTCGCTCTCTGCGTGTACCGGGCTGCCTCTGTAAGGCTGGCGGCGGTCGCTCTCTGCGTGTACCGGGCTGTCTCTGTAAGGCTGGCGGCGGTCGCTCTCTGCGTGTACCGGGCTGTCTCTGTAAGGCTGGCGGCGGTCGCTCTCTGCGTGTACCGGGCTGTCTCTGTAAGGCTGGCGGCGGTCGCTGTCTGTGTGTACCGGGCTGTCTCTGTAAGGCTGGCGGCGGTCGCTCTCTGTGTGTACCGGGCTGTCTCTGTAAGGCTGGCGGCGGTCGCTCTCTATGTGTACCGGGCTGTCTCTTTAAGGCTGGCGGCGGTCGCTCTCTGTGTGTACCGGGCTGTCTCTTTAAGGCTGGCGGCGGTTGCTCTCTGTATGTGTACCGGGCTGTCTCTTTAAGGCTGGCGGCGGTCGCTCTCTGTATGTGTACCGGGCTGTCTCTTTAAGGCTGGCGGCGGTCGCTCTCTGTATGTGTAGCGGGCTGTCTCTTTAAGGCTGGCGGCGGTCGCTGTCTGTGTGTACCGGGCTGTCTCTGTAAGGCTGGTGGCGGTCGCTCTCTCTGTGTGTACCGGGCTGTCTCTGTAAGGTTGGCGGCGGTCGCTCTCTGTGTGTACCGGGCTGTCTCTGTAAGGCTGGCGGCGGTCGCTCTCTCTGTGTGTACCGGGCTGTCTCTGTAAGGTTGGCGGCAGTCGCTCTCTGTGTGTACCGGGCTGTCTCTGTAAGGCTGGCGGCGGTCGCTCTCTGTGTGTACCCGGCTGTCTCTTTAAGGCTGGCGGCAGTCGCTCTCTGCGTGTACCGGGCTGTCTCTGTAAGGCTGGCGGCGGTCGCTCTCTGCGTGTACCGGTCTGTCTCTTTAAGGCTGGCGGCGGTCGCTCTCTGTATGTACCGGGCTGTCTCTTTAAGGCTGGCGGCGGTCGCTCTCTGCGTGTACCGGTCTGCCTCTGTAAGGCTGGTGGTGGTCGCTCTCTGTATGTGTACCGGGCTGTCTCTTTAAGGCTGGCGGAGGTCGCTCTCTGTATGTGTAGCGGGCTGTCTCTTTAAGGCTGGCGGCAGTCGCTCTCTGTAGTGTACCGGGCTGTCTCTTTAAGGCTGGCGGCGGTCGCTCTCTGTATGTGTAGCGGGCTGTCTCTTTAAGGCTGGCGGCGGTCACTCTCTGTATGTATAGCGGGCTGTCTCTTTAAGGCTGGCGGCGGTCGCTCTCTGTGTGTACCAGGCTGTCTCTGTAAGGCTGGCGGCGGTCGCTGTCTGTGTGTACCGGGCTGTCTCTTTAAGGCTGGCGGCGGTCGCTCTCTGTATGTGTAGCGGGCTGTCTCTGTAAGGTTGGCGGCAGTCGCTCTCTGTGTGTACCGGGCTGTCTCTTTAAGGCTGGCGGCGGTCGCTCTCTGTATGTGTAGCGGGCTGTCTCTGTAAGGTTGGCGGCGGTCGCTCTCTGCGTGTACCGGGCTGTCTCTGTAAGGCTGGCGGCGGTCGCTCTCTGTGTGTACCGGGCTGTCTCTGTAAGGCTGGCGGCGGTCGCTCTCTGCGTGTACCGGGCTGCCTCTGTAAGGCTGGCGGTGGTCGCTCTCTGTGTGTACCGGGCTGTCTCTGTAAGGCTGGCGGCGGTCGCTCTCTGTGTGTACCGGGCTGTCTCCTTAAGGCTGGCGGCGGTCGCTCTCTGTGTGTATCGGGCTGTCTCTTTAAGGCTGGCGGCGGTCGCTCTCTGTGTGTACCGGGCTGTCTCTGTAAGGCTGGCGGCGGTCGCTCTCTGTGTGTACCTGGCTGTCTATTTAAGGCTGGCGGCGGTCGCTCTCTGTGTGTACCGGGCTGTCTCTTTAAGGCTGGCGGCGGTCGCTCTCTGTATGTACCGGGCTGTCTCCTTAAGGCTGGCGGCGGTCGCTCTCTGTATGTGTACTGGGCTGTCTCTGTAAGGCTGGCGGCGGTCGCTGTCTGTGTGTACCGGGCTGTCTCTGTAAGGCTGGCGGCGGTCGCTCTCTCTGTGTGTACCGGGCTGTCTCTGTAAGGCTGGCGGCAGTCGCTCTCTGTGTGTACCGGGCTTTCTCTGTAAGGCTGGCGGCGGTCGCTGTCTGTGTGTACCGGGCTGTCACTGTAAGGCTGGTGGCGGTCGCTCTCTGTGTGTACCGGGCAGTCTCTGTAAGGCTGGCGGCGGTCGCTCTCTGTGTGCACCGGGCAGTCTCTGTAAGGTTGGCGGCAGTCGCTCTCTGTGTGTACCGGTCTGTCTCTGTAAGGCTGGCGGCGGTCGCTGTCTGTGTGTACCGGGCTGTCTCTGTAAGGCTGGCGGCGGTCGCTCTCTCTGTGTGTACCGGGCTGTCTCTGTAAGGTTGGCGGCGGTCGCTCTCTGTGTGTACCGGGCTGTCTCTTTAAGGCTGGCGGCGGTCGCTCTCTGCGTGTACCGGGCTGTCTCTGTAAGGCTGGCGGCGGTCGCTCTCTGCGTGTACCGGTCTGTCTCTTTAAGGCTGGCGGCGGTCGCTCTCTGCGTGTACCGGGCTGCCTCTGTAAGGCTGGCGGCGGTCGCTCTCTGCGTGTACCGGGCTGCCTCTGTAAGGCTGGCGGCGGTCGCTCTCTGCGTGTACCGGGCTGCCTCTGTAAGGCTGGCGGCGGTCGCTCTCTATGTGTACCGGGCTGTCTCTGTAAGGCTGGCGGCGGTCGCTCTCTGCGTGTACCGGGCTGTCTCTGTAAGGCTGGCGGCGGTCGCTGTCTGCGTGTACCGGGCTGTCTCTGTAAGGCTGGCGGCGGTCGCTCTCTGTGTGTACCGGGCTGTCTCTTTAAGGCTGGCGGCGGTCGCTCTCTGTATGTGTACCGGGCTGTCTCTTTAAGGCTGGCGGCGGTCGCTCTCTGTATGTGTACCGGGCTGTCTCTTTAAGGCTGGCGGCGGTCGCTCTCTGTATGTGTACCGGGCTGTCTCTGTAAGGCTGGCGTCGGTCGCTGTCTGTGTGTACCGGGCTGTCTCTGTAAGGCTGGCGGCGGTCGCTCTCTCTGTGTGTACCGGGCTGTCTCTGTAAGGTTGGCGGCGGTCGCTCTCTGTGTGTACCGGGCTGTCTCTGTAAGGCTGGCGGCGGTCGCTCTCTCTGTGTGTACCGGGCTGTCTCTGTAAGGTTGGCGGCAGTCGCTCTCTGTGTGTACCGGGCTGTCTCTGTAAGGCTGGCGGCGGTCGCTCTCTGTGTGTACCCGGCTGTCTCTTTAAGGCTGGCGGCAGTCGCTCTCTGCGTGTACCGGGCTGTCTCTGTAAGGCTGGCGGCGGTCGCTCTCTGCGTGTACCGGTCTGTCTCTTTAAGGCTGGCGGCGGTCGCTCTCTGTATGTACCGGGCTGTCTCTTTAAGGCTGGCGGCGGTCGCTCTCTGCGTGTACCGGGCTGCCTCTGTAAGGCTGGTGGTGGTCGCTCTCTGTATGTGTACCGGGCTGTCTCTTTAAGGCTGGCGGCGGTCGCTCTCTGTATGTGTAGCGGGCTGTCTCTTTAAGGCTGGCGGAGGTCGCTCTCTGTATGTGTAGCGGGCTGTCTCTTTAAGGCTGGCGGCAGTCGCTCTCTGTAGTGTACCGGGCTGTCTCTTTAAGGCTGGCGGCGGTCGCTCTCTGTATGTGTAGCGGGCTGTCTCTTTAAGGCTGGCGGCGGTCACTCTCTGTATGTATAGCGGGCTGTCTCTTTAAGGCTGGCGGCGGTCGCTCTCTGTGTGTACCAGGCTGTCTCTGTAAGGCTGGCGGCGGTCGCTGTCTGTGTGTACCGGGCTGTCTCTTTAAGGCTGGCGGCGGTCGCTCTCTGTATGTGTAGCGGGCTGTCTCTGTAAGGTTGGCGGCAGTCGCTCTCTGTGTGTACCGGGCTGTCTCTGTAAGGCTGGCGGCGGTCGCTCTCTGTGTGTACCGGGCTGTCTCTTTAAGGCTGGCGGCGGTCGCTCTCTGCGTGTACCGGGCTGTCTCTGTAAGGCTGGCGGCGGTCGCTCTCTGTGTGTACCGGGCTGTCTCTTTAAGGCTGGCGGCGGTCGCTCTCTGTATGTACCGGGCTGTTTCCTTAAGGCTGGCGGCGGTCGCTCTCTGTATGTGTACTGGGCTGTCTCTGTAAGGCTGGCGGCGGTCACTGTCTGTGTGTACCGGGCTGTCTCTGTAAGGCTGGCGGCGGTCGCTCTCTCTGTGTGTACCGGGCTGTCTCTGTAAGGCTGGCGGCGGTCGCTGTCTGTGTGTACCGGGCAGTCTCTGTAAGGCTGGCGGCGGTCGCTCTCTGTGTGTACCGGGCAGTCTCTGTAAGGTTGGCGGCAGTCGCTCTCTGTGTGTACCGGGCTGTCTCTGTAAGGCTGGCGGCGGTCGCTGTCTGTGTGTACCGGGCTGTCTCTGTAAGGCTGGCGGCGGTCGCTCTCTCTGTGTGTACCGGGCTGTCTCTGTAAGGTTGGCGGCGGTCGCTCTCTGCGTGTACCGGGCTGTCTCTGTAAGGCTGGCGGCGGTCGCTCTCTGCGTGTACCGGTCTGTCTCTTTAAGGCTGGCGGCGGTCGCTCTCTGTGTGTACCGGGCAGTCTCTGTAAGGCTGGCGGCAGTCGCTCTCTGTGTGTACCGGGCTGTCTCTGTAAGGCTGGCGGCGGTCGCTGTCTGTGTGTACCGGGCTGTCTCTGTAAGGCTGGCGGCGGTCGCTCTCTGTGTGTACCGGGCAGTCTCTGTAAGGGTTGGCGGCAGTCGCTCTCTGTGTGTACCGGGCTGTCTCTGTAAGGCTGGCGGCGGTCGCTGTCTGTGTGTACCGGGCTGTCTCTGTAAGGCTGGCGGCGGTCGCTCTCTCTGTGTGTACCGGGCTGTCTCTGTAAGGTTGGCGGCGGTCGCTCTCTGCGTGTACCGGGCTGTCTCTGTAAGGCTGGCGGCGGTCGCTCTCTCTGCGTGTACCGGTCTGTTCTCTTTAAGGCTGGCGGCGGTCGCTCTCTGGGGGGGGGGGGGGGGGGGGGGGGCGCGTGTGTACCGGGCTGCCTCTGTAAGGCTGGCGGCGGTCGCTCTCTGCGTGTACCGGGCTGCCTCTGTAAGGCTGGCGGCGGTCGCGCGGGCCGGGCGCCCGGGCGCTCTCTGCGTGTACCGGGCTGTCTCTGTAAGGCTGGCGGCGGTCGCTCTCTGTGTGTACCGGGCTGTCTCTGTAAGGCTGGCGGCGGTCGCTCTCTGTGTGTACCGGGCTGTCTCTGTAAGGCTGGCGGTGGTCGCTGTCTGTGTGTACCGGGCTGTCTCTGTAAGGCTGGCGGCGGTCGCTCTCTGTGTGTACCGGGCTGTCTCTGTAAGGCTGGCGGCGGTCGCTCTCTATGTGTACCGGGCTGTCTCTTTAAGGCTGGCGGCGGTCGCTCTCTGTGTGTACCGGGCTGTCTCTTTAAGGCTGGCGGCGGTTGCTCTCTGTATGTGTACCGGGCTGTCTCTTTAAGGCTGGCGGCGGTCGCTCTCTGTATGTATAGCGGGCTTTCTCTTTAAGGCTGGCGGCGGTCGCTCTCTGTACGTGTACCGGGCTGTCTCTTTAAGGCTGGCGGCGGTCGCTCTCTGTGTGTACCGGTCTGTCTCTTTAAGGCTGGCGGCGGTCGCTCTCTGTCGTGTACCGGGCTGCCTCTGTAAGGCTGGCGGCGGTCGCTCTCTGCGGGGCGGCGGTCGCTCTCTGTATGTGTACCGGGCTGCCTCTGTAAGGCTGGCGGCGGTCGCTCTCTGCGTGTACCGGGCTGTCTCTGTAAGGCTGGCGGCGCTGTCATTCTCTGTGTGTACCGGGCTGTCTCTGTAAGGCTGGCGGCGGTCGCTGTCTGTGTGTACCGGGCTGTCTCTGTAAGGCTGGCGGCGGTCGCTCTCTGTGTGTACCGGGCTGTCTCTGTAAGGCTGGCGGCGGTCGCTGTCTGTGTGTACCGGGCTGTCTCTTTAAGGCTGGCGGCGGTCGCTCTCTGTGTGTACCGGGCTGTCTCTTTAAGGCTGGCGGCGGTCGCTCTCTGTATGTGTACCGGGCTGTCTCTTTAAGGCTGGCGGCGGTCACTCTCTGTATGTGTACCGGGCTGTCTCTTTAAGGCTGGCGGCGGTCGCTCTCTGTATGTGTACCGGGCTGTCTCTTTAAGGCTGGCGGCGGTCGCTCTCTGTATGTGTACCGGGCTGTCTCTTTAAGGCTGGCGGCGGTCGCTCTCTGTATGTGTACCGGGCTGTCTCTTTAAGGCTGGCGGCGGTCGCTCTCTGTATGTGTACCGGGCTGTCTCTTTAAGGCTGGCGGCGGTCGCTCTCTGTATGTGTACCGGGCTGTCTCTTTAAGGCTGGCGGCGGTCGCTCTCTGTATGTGTAGCGGGCTGTCACTTTAAGGCTGGCGGCGGTTGCTGTCTGTGTGTACCGGGCTGTCTCTGTAAGGCTGGCAGCGGTTGCTGTCTGTGTGTACCGGGCTGTCTCTGTAAGGCTGGCGGCGGTCGCTCTCTGTATGTGTAGCGGGCTGTCACTTTAAGGCTGGCGGTGGTCGCTCTCTGTATGTGTAGCGGGCTGTCACTTTAAGGCTGGCGGCGGTTGCTGTCTGTGTGTACCGGGCTGTCTCTGTAAGGCTGGCAGCGGTTGCTGTCTGTGTGTACCGGGCTGTCTCTGTAAGGCTGGCGGCGGTCGCTCTCTGTGTGTACCGGGCTGTCTCTGTAAGGCTGGCAGCGGTCGCTCTCTATGTGTACCGGGCTGTCTCTTTAAGGCTGGCGGCGGTCGCTGTCTGTGTGTACCGGGCTGTCTCTTTAAGGCTGGCGGCGGTCGCTCTCTGTATGTGTACCGGGCTGTCTCTTTAAGGCTGGCGGCGGTCGCTCTCTGTATGTGTACCGGGCTGTCTCTTTAAGGCTGGCGGCGGTCGCTCTCTGTATGTGTACCGGGCTGTCTCTTTAAGGCTGGCGGCGGTCGCTCTCTGTATGTGTACCGGGCTGTCTCTTTAAGGCTGGCGGCGGTCGCTCTCTGTATGTGTACCGGGCTGTCTCTTTAAGGCTGGCGGCGGTCGCTCTCTGTATGTGTAGCGGGCTGTCACTTTAAGGCTGGCGGCGGTTGCTGTCTGTGTGTACCGGGCTGTCTCTGTAAGGCTGGCAGCGGTTGCTGTCTGTGTGTACCGGGCTGTCTCTGTAAGGCTGGCGGCGGTCGCTCTCTGTGTGTACCGGGCTGTCTCTGTAAGGCTGGCAGCGGTCGCTCTCTATGTGTACCGGGCTGTCTCTTTAAGGCTGGCGGCGGTCGCTGTCTGTGTGTACCGGGCTGTCTCTTTAAGGCTGGCGGCGGTCGCTCTCTGTATGTGTACCGGGCTGTCTCTTTAAGGCTGGCGGCGGTCGCTCTCTGTATGTGTACCGGGCTGTCTCTTTAAGGCTGGCGGCGGTCGCTCTCTGTATGTGTACCGGGCTGTCTCTTTAAGGCTGGCGGCGGTCGCTCTCTGTATGTGTACCGGGCTGTCTCTTTAAGGCTGGCGGCGGTCGCTCTCTGTATGTGTACTGGGCTGTCTCTTTAAGGCTGGCGGCGGTCGCTCTCTCTGTTATTAGCGGCTGTTTTGGATGATTAAGTGAATGAGAAACAGAGAATTGGACAATTTGTTCTGATGTTTTTCTACAGCGGAAATAAGAGCAACTAGAAGAGAACAGGCACCCCCCCGCCCGCCTGCCACTGACAGCCACCGCCGCTCATTACAGCCTCTGCCATCTCTCCACTGCCCATCACCTGCACAAAACTGTCCTAGTCCATATGTGCTGAGAATGTGAATGTACACTGAATAACCCCGCCCCGTCAGTGACATCACTGATATAGTAATACACTGACCAAAATAACCCCGCCCCCTGTCAGTGACATCACTGATATAATATATAGTAATACACTGACTGACCAAAATAACCCCGCCCCTGTTAGTGACATCACTGATATAATATATAACCCCGCCCATTAGTGACATCACTTATATAGTAATACACCGACTAACCAAAATAATCCATGGTCTGTCAGTGACATCACTGATACTATACACGGTAGTAATACCGCCCCCTTGTCCTGAAGGTCTGTCTCAGAGGGCATAGAAGTGTTTACCCCACTGCCCTATGAAAAGGCTCTCAGAGGCTACTTTTGGGTAGTGTACCTCTTAGTGAGAGATCACTGACTACCAGACATGTCTCTATGGCGCACTTGTAAACATTTATTCTAGTTGTCAGACTCCGAGGGGGCCTCATTGTACTGAGAGAAGCGGGATGGTGATTTGGATGATTTGCTGCCATCTAGACTGTTCTGTCCTCGCTGTTAGGAGGTGTAGGGGCGGTGGTGACCTGAGGGCGCACACATGGTGAACCGCACGGACCAGACAGACCACTAATACAGAGGATGGTTTGATCCACCAACAAGCACGAGTAGCTCCTGCAGTTTCCTTGTCCACCATCCAGACTCAGGGGAAGCCTTCATTACACCCCCTCGTCTCTGCCCGCACCATTTCTTGGTGTCACCTCCCATTACATGTCCTGCCATTGACAACCAGATACCTTCATCTATAGTGATGGATCCAGGATCTGTATCGTCTATAGTGATGGATCCAGGATCTGTATCGTCTATAGTAATGGATCCGGGATCTGTATCGTCTATAGTGATGAATCAGGATCTGTATCGTCTATAGTGATGGATCCAGGATCTGTATCGTCTATAGTGATGGATCTGGGATCTGTATCGTCTATAGTGATGGATCCAGGATCTGTATTATCTATAGTAATGGATCCGGGATCTGTATCGTCTATAGTGATGGATCAGGATCTGTATCGTCTATAGTGATGGATCCAGGATCTGTATCGTCTATAGTGATGGATCTGGGATCTGTATCGTCTATAGTGATGGATCAGGATCTGTATCGTCTATAGTGATGGATCCAGGGTCTGTATCATCTATAGTGATGGATCCAATGTCTGTATCGTCTATAGTGATGGATCAGGATCTGTATCGTCTATAGTGATGGATCCGGGATCTGTATCGTCTATAGTGATGGATCAGGATCTGTATCGTCTATAGTGATGGATCCAGGATCTGTATCGTCTATAGTGATGGATCTGGGATCTGTATCGTCTATAGTGATGGATCCAGGATCTGTATCGTCTATAGTAATGGATCCGGGATCTGTATCGTCTATAGTGATGGATCAGGATCTGTATCGTCTATAGTGATGGATCCGGGATCTGTATCATCTATAGTGATGGATCCAGGATCTGTATCGTCTATAGTGATGGATCCGGGATCTGTATCGTCTATAGTGATGGATCCGGGATCTGTATCGTCTATAGTGATGGATCAGGATCTGTGTCGTCTATAGTGATGGATCAGGATCTGTATCGTCTATAGTGATGGATCCAGGATCTGTATCGTCTATAGTGATGGATCAGGATCTGTATCGTCTATAGTGATGGATCCAGGATCTGTATCGTCTATAGTGATGGATCCAATGTCTGTATCGTCTATAGTGATGGATCAGGATCTGTATCGTCTATAGTGATGGATCAGGATCTGTATCGTCTATAGTAATGGATCCGGGATCTGTATCGTCTATAGTGATGGATCAGGATCTGTATCATCTATAGTAATGGATCCGGGATCTGTATCGTCTATAGTGATGGATCAGGATCTGTATCGTCTATAGTGATGGATCAGGATCTGTATCGTCTATAGTGATGGATCCAGGATCTGTATCGTCTATAGTGATGGATCAGGGTCTGTATCGTCTATAGTGAAGGATCCAGGATCTGTATCGTCTATAGTGATGGATCAGGATCTGTATCGTCTATAGTGATGGATCAGGATCTGTATCATCTATAGTGATGGATCAGGATCTGTATCGTCTATAGTGAAGGATCCAGGATCTGTATCGTCTATAGTGATGGATCAGGATCTGTATCATTTATAGTGATGGATCCAGGATCTGTATCGTCTATAGTGATGGATCCAGGATCTGAATTGTCTATAGTGATGGATCCAGGATCTATATCGTCTATAGTGATGGATCAGGATCTGTATCGTCTATAGTGATGGATCTGGGATCTGTATCGTCTATAGTGATGTATCAGGATCTGTATCGTCTATAGTGATGGATCTGGGATCTGTATCGTCTATAGTGATGGATCTGGGATCTGTATCGTCTATAGTGAAGGATCCAGGATCTGTATCGTCTATAGTGATGGATGAGGATCTGTATCGTCTATAGTGATGGATCAGGATGTGATGGATCCAGGATCTGTATCGTCTGTAGTGATGGATCAGGGTCTGTATCGTCTATAGTGATGGATCCAGTATCTGTATCGTCTATAGTGATGGATCAGGATCTGTATTATCTATAGTGATGGATCAGGGTCTGTATCGTCTATAGTGATGGATCCAGGATCTGTATCGTCTATAGTGATGGATCCAGGATCTGTATCGTCTATAGTGATGGATCCAGGATCTGTATCGTCTATAGTGATGGATCAGGGTCTGTATCATCTATAGTGATGGATCCAGGACCTGTTTGGGATCTGATGATGGTCAGGTCGGAGTATGGAGGCCTTGTGGAGAGCGCTTCAATCCTGACTGTACTGTGGAGTGACACACTGCCCCCTTTTGGTGTGATGATGTGGGTGCCAGGACATACGTTTTCTAAGGAGTCATATGACAGCGCTTCCATGAAGCTGCCATCTTGTATCCTAGACACTTGCTTTGTGTCGCCCTCCAGTGACCTCAGCCAGTTCTGCTTCTATATCTCAGCTACAGGGTCCCTCCATCCTGCGGGCCACATTCAAGAAAGAAGAAGAAGCAGAAGAAGAAGAAGAAGAGCGCCACCCAGGCGTCAATCCTTAGTGTGGGCTAGTCAGGTCAGGCCCGAGGCCAGTTTCCATAGAGACACAAACGTTCCCACTAAGAATTATGGGTCCCCTTTCACCTCGAAACCCCGTTCCGCCATTTCTATTTCCTTTTTCTATGTCCTTGTCTAAATCCTGGCAGTTGTTCACCCTACACCTCCAGGTTCCTGAATACAATGCCAAGATGACAGTGAAGACTGACACAGGCCAGCAACGGGAGGAATCCAGGCCTGAATGACAGTACTGATTTCTGTACCATGCAGTGAGCGTGGAAAGCTGGGTGACAAGGGATAGGGCTGACTACGGTGGGGTCTTTGAGGGGGCACCTGATGTAACTAGTCTTGTGCAATGTCTTATCTATTGCCAGGAATACCTCTTAGAGGCTGGCCCCCTCCCAGGGAGCGGGGGCCCAGAGGGTGGAGAAGGGGCTCCGGCGTACATGAACACTTCCAGCCTCACACCGATAAAAACCCAACGCTACGAGGAAGGGGTTTAGAAAGTTTCAGGTAACTATGGCGACATGCGTCCGCTATACGGCTCTGCAGCCGAGGTGTGCGCCATTTTCTCTGGGTCGCAGCCTGTAAACACACTGACCCAAGTCGTGGACATGAGGCAGGAACGTTCCGGCTGATAAAGTGTTACGATGCTCCAGTGATCCAGGCGGATGATCCCCCCCCTCCTCGGTGTTGTGCAATAGAGAAGCTGTCTCCTCTCATCTGTCAGGCAGCGCTCCACGGACAACGCCCCCCGCTGATTGATAACAGGCGTTACATACCGCCGATACATGCCCAGGATGGAGGACGAAAGATGGCGGCCAAGAGGCGAACCACAACGTATCACATGGGGAAAGGGACGGGGCCTGGGAGATAACACAATGGGGGGTCGTGACCCCTGATAGACGCAGCTAATGGGAGAGCTTTCCTTTATTACATAGCGTGTATCTAAGCCAAGTGTGTGATACATGCTCAGAGGAATACACCACTACATACAGAGGATTCCCCATCATGTACTATATAGCTGGTGTATCTAAGCCAAGTGTGTGATACAGGCTCAGAGGAATACACCACTACATACAGAGGGTTCCCCATCATGTACTATATAGCTGGTGTATCTAAGCCAAGTGTGTGATACAGGCTCAGAGGACTACACCACTACATACAGATGATTCCCCTCATGTAACATAAAGCTGGTGTATCTAAGCCAACCATGTGTGATATCGCTGCATTGATACTACCAGTGGAGTCACTTGGTTGCCCTGGTGACCTCTGATGAGGTGGTCATGTGACCCAGTATTTGATGATAATGAGGTTGATGACATCGTCGCCACCATGAATACCTTCTAGTCCTGTCTTTCCTTATGTGTGGGTGGACGGCGGGCCCCATGCTGCAGAGGGCCCCGCTCTGGTTTCTTCTTTCCTGAGACATTTTACTTTTCTTTGAGATCGCTCCATTCCTCTGGAGGTGATGAAGGTGACA
The DNA here is from genome assembly GCA_947044405.1 of Leptodactylus fallax. Lineage (NCBI taxonomy): Eukaryota > Metazoa > Chordata > Amphibia > Anura > Leptodactylidae > Leptodactylus > Leptodactylus fallax. The sequence continues at coordinate 49,578 of CAMRHE010001311.1, forward strand.
TTATGTGACTTTGTGGAGGTGGAGGTGATATTATGGCGGTAGTGATGAAGGTGATATTATGGCGGTAGATGTGACATTATGGCGGTAGCGATGAAGGTGATATTATGGCGGTAGATGTGACATTATGATGGTAGCAATGAAGGTGATATTATGGCGGTAGATGTGACATTATGGCGGTAGTGATGAAGGTAATATTATGGCGGTAGATGTGACATTATGGCGGTAGTGATGAAGGTGATATTATGGCGGTAGATGTGACATTATGACGGTAGCGATGAAGGTGATATTATGTCGGTAGATGTGACATTATGGCGGTAGCGATGAAGGTGATATTATGGCGGTAGATGTGACATTATGGCAGTAGATGTGACATTATGGCGGTAGTGATGAAGGTGATATTATGGTGGTAGATGTGACATTATGGCGGTAGATGTGACATTATGACGGTAGATGTGACATTATGGCGGTAGTGATGAAGGTGATATTATGGCGGTAGATGTGACATTATGGCGGTAGATGTGACATTATGGCGGTAGTGATGAAGGTGACATTATGGGGGTAGCTGTGACATTATGGCGGTAGATGTGACATTATGGCGGTAGATGTGACATTATGGCGGTAGTGATGAAGGTGACATTATGGGGGTAGCTGTGACATTATGGCGGTAGATGTGACATTATGGGGGTAGTGATGAAGGTGATATTATGGCGGTAGCTGTAACATTATGGCGGTAGATGTGACATTATGGCGGTAGTGATGAAGGTGATATTATGGCGGTAGATGTGACATTATGATGGTAGTGATGAATGTGATATTATGGCGGTAGATGTGACATTATGGCGGTAGATGTGACATTATGGCGGTAGTGATGAAGGTGATATTATGGCGGTGGAGGTGACATACAGAATTATATGTTCTCGCAGGTCACACTCAGCGCTGTGGGGGGGAATCATTACTGACGTCCTCCCTCTACCCCCGACATCCTGACTACCCGGGTCACAGGTACGGGTGCAGCCCCCTTTATATATGTCTATGGCTTGTCACGCCTGTGGGCGGGGCACTGATCTTCCATCATGGTTGCTGGGGCCCCCATCTGGCGGGGTTTGGTACTTTGCGCTGTATTCAGATGGCACCTGCTTTCCTCCTCACTAATTCTCCTGGTAGCGCGGCTCCCCCTCCCCCCGCCTCGCCATTCTATACGCCGTTCCTGTGGTTTAATTAAAGATAATGGAGGCGGCCACTGTTCGCGCTGCCTCGCAGGCTGTAAACAATGCCAGAGACGCTGGATTTGTGTTTCTTGGTTTGTCCATTATGTCGCTGTGGAAGTGACTGATAAAGCTGTAAATACCCGGTGGCCGGCGATTCCTGGCGTCTAATCCATCCCGGATGAAAGGGCCCCCCTAATAAATACAGCCTGGGTGGGGGAGGGGGAGAGAGCGACAACTACAGAGACATGTAAGACTGCAGCAAGATGGCGTCACAATATATGGGGGGGCAATAATAACACAGGAGCTTACCTGAGAACAACCGGCGCGGTAGGCAACAGATAGAACCCCAAAAAGTATACAAGAGGAGGCGTCACCTGGAGGATGAAAAAGAGGGGTACACGCTGACACTGGGGGTACAGGACAATGACAGGCTGACACTCGGGGTCCAGGATAATGACAGGCTGACACTCGGGGTACAGGATAATGACAGGCTGACACTGGGGGTACAGGATAATGACAGGCTGACACTGGGGGTACGGGATAATGACAGGCTGATACTGGGGGTACGGGATAATGATAGGCTGATACTCGGGGTACAGGATAATGACAGGCTGACACTGGGGGTACAGGATATAGACAGGCTGACACTTGGGGTACAGGATAATGACAAGCTGACACTGGGGGTACAGGATAATGGCAGGCTGACACTGGGGGTACAGGATAATGACAGGCTGACAATGGGGGTACAGGATAATGGCAGGCTGACACTCGGGGTACAGGATAATGACAGGCTGACACTCGGGGTAAAGGATAATGACAGGCTGACACTGGGGTACAGGATAATGACAGGCTGACACTCGGGGTACAGGATAATGACAGGCTGACACTTGGGGTACAGGATAATGACAGGCTGACACTGGGGGTACAGGATAATGGCAGGCTGACACTGGGGGTACAGGATAATGACAGGCTGACACTCGGGGTACAGGATAATGACAGGCTGACACTCGGGGTACAGGATAATGACACTGGGGGTACAGGATAATGACAGGCTGACACTGGGGGTACAGGATAATGACAGGCTGACACTGGGGGTACAGGATAATGACAGGCTGACACTGGGGGTACAGGATAATGACAGGCTGACACTGGGGGTACGGGATAATGACAGGCTGATACTGGGGGTACGGGATAATGATAGGCTGATACTCGGGGTACAGGATAATGACAGGCTGACACTGGGGGTACAGGATATAGACAGGCTGACACTTGGGGTACAGGATAATGACAAGCTGACACTGGGGGTACAGGATAATGGCAGGCTGACACTGGGGGTACAGGATAATGACAGGCTGACAATGGGGGTACAGGATAATGGCAGGCTGACACTCGGGGTACAGGATAATGACAGGCTGACACTCGGGGTAAAGGATAATGACAGGCTGACACTGGGGTACAGGATAATGACAGGCTGACACTCGGGGTACAGGATAATGACAGGCTGACACTTGGGGTACAGGATAATGACAGGCTGACACTGGGGGTACAGGATAATGGCAGGCTGACACTGGGGGTACAGGATAATGACAGGCTGACACTCGGGGTACAGGATAATGACAGGCTGACACTCGGGGTACAGGATAATGACACTGGGGGTACAGGATAATGACAGGCTGACACTGGGGGTACAGGATAATGACAGGCTGACACTGGGGGTACAGGATAATGACAGGCTGACACTCGAGGTACAGGTTAATGACAGGCTGACACTTGGGGTACAGGATAATGACAGGCTGACACTCGGGGTACAGAATAATGACAGGCTGACACTGGGGGTACAGGATAATGACAGGCTGACACTGGGGGTACAGGATAATGACAGGCTGACACTGGGGGTACAGGATAATGACAGGCTGACACTCGGGGTACAAGATAATGACAGGCTGACACTCGGGTACAGGATAATGACAGACTGGGGTACAGGATAGTGACAGGCTGACACTCGGGGTACAGGATAATGACAGGCTGACACTCGGGGTACAGGATAAAGACAGGCTGACACTCGGGGTACAGATAATGACAGGATGGGGTACAGGATAATGACAGGCTGACACTCGGGGTACAGGATAATGACAGGCTGACACTCGGGGTACAGGATAAAGACAGGCTGACACTCGGGGTACAGATAATGACAGGCTGACACTCGGAGTACAGGATAATGACAGGCTAACACTCGGGGTACAGGATAATGACAGGCTGACACTCGGGGTACAGGATAATGACAGGCTGACACTGGGGTACAGGATAATGACAGGCTGACACTCGGGGTACAGGATAATGACAGGCTGACACTGGGGGTACGGGATAATGACAGGCTGATACTGGGGGTACGGGATAATGACAGGCTGACACTGGGGGTACAGGATAATGACAGGCTGACACTGGGGGTACGGGATAATGGCAGGCTGACACTGGGGGTACGGGATAATGATAGGTTGACACTCGGGGTACAGGATAATGACAGGCTGACACTGGGGGTACAGGATAATGACAGGCTGACACTCGGGGTGCAGGATAATGACAGGCTGACACTCGGGGTACAGGATAATGACAGGCTGACACTTGGGGTACAGGATAATGACAAGCTGACACTGGGGGTACAGGATAATGACAGGCTGACACTCGGGGTACAGGATAATGACAGGCTGATACTTGGGGTACAGGATAATGACAGGCTGACACTGGGGGTACAGGATAATGACAGGCTGACACTCGGGGTACAGGATAATGACAGGCTGACACTTGGGGTACAGGATAATGACAGGCTGATACTCGGGGTACAGGATAATGACAGGCTGACACTGGGGGTACAGGATAATGACAGGCTGACACTCGGGGTACAGGATAATGACAGGCTGACACTGGGGGTACGGGATAATGACAGGCAGACACTGGGGGTACAGGATAATGACAGGCTGACACTGGGGGTACAGGATAATGACAGTCTGACACTCGGGGTACAGTATAATGACAGGCTGACACTGGGGGTACAGGATAATGACAGGCTGACACTGGGGGTACAGGATAATGACAGTCTGACACTCGGGGTACAGTATAATGACAGGCTGACACTGGGGGTACAGGATAATGACAGGCTGACACTCGGGGTACAGGATAATTACAGGCTGATACTTGGGGTACAGGATAATGACAGACTGACACTGGGGGTACAGGATAATGACAGGTTGACACTCGGGGTACAGGATAATGACAGGCTGACACTGGGGGTACAGGATAATGACAGGCTGACACTTGGGGTACAGGATAATGACAGGCTGACACTAGGGGTACAGGATAATGGCAGGCTGACACTCGGGGTACAGAATAATGACAGGCTGACACTGGGGGTACAGGATAATGACAGGCTGACACTGGGGGTACAGGATAATGACAGGCTGACACTGGGGGTACAGGATAATGACAGGCTGACACTCGGGGTACAGGATAATGACAGGCTGACACTTGGGGTACAGGATAATGACAGGCTGACACTGGGGGTACAGGATAATGACAGGCTGACACTGTGGTACAGGATAATGACAGGCTGACACTGGGGGTACAGGATAATGACAGGCTGACACTCGGGGTACAGTATAATGACAGGCTGACACTGGGGGTACAGGATAATGACAGGCTGACACTCGGGGTACAGGATAATGACAGGCTGATACTTGGGGTACGGGATAATGACAGGCTGACACTCGGGGTACGGGATAATGACAGGCCGACGCTGGGGGTACAGGATAATGACAGGCTGACACTGGGGGTACAGGATAATGACAGGCTGACACTGGGGGTACAAGATAATGACAGGCTGACACTCGGGGTACAGGATAATGACAGGCTGACACTGGGGGTACAGGATAATGACAGGCTGACACTGGGGGTACAGGATAATGACAGGCTGACACTGGGGGTACAGGATAATGACAGGCTGACACTGGGGGTACAGGATAATGACAGGCTGACACTGGGGGTACAAGATAATGACAGGCTGACACTGGGGGTACAGGATAATGACAGGCTGACACTCGGGGTAAAACAGGATAATGACAAGCTGACACTGGGGGTACAAGATAATGACAGGCTGACACTGGGGGTACAGGATAATGACAGACTGACACTCGTGGTACAGGATAATGACAGGCTGACACTGGGGGTTCAGGATAATGACAGGCTGACACTCGGGGTACAGATAATGACAGGCTGACACTCGGGGTACAGCATAATGACAGGCTGACACTGGGGGTACAGGATAATGACAGGCTGACACTCGGGGTACAGGATAATGACAGGCTGACACTCGGGGTACAGGATAATGACAGGCTGACACTGGGGGTACAGGATAATGACAGGCTAACACTCGGGGTACAGGATAATGACAGGCTGACACTCGGGGTACAGGATAATGACAGGCTGACACTCGGGGTACAGGATAATGACAGGCTGACACTCGGGGTACAGGATAAAGACAGGCTTACACTCGGGGTACAGATAATGACAGGCTGACACTCAGGGTACAGGATAATGACAGGCTGACACTCGGGGTACAGGATAATGACAGGCTGACACTCGGGGTAAAACAGGATAATGACAGGCTGACACTGGGGGTACAAGATAATGACAGGCTGACACTGGGGGTACGGGATAATGACAGGCTGACATTGGGGGTACAGGATAATGACAGGCTGATACTTGGGGTACAGGATAGTGACAGGCTGATACTGGGGGTACAGGATAATAACAGGCTGATACTTGGGGTACAGGATAATGACAGGCTGACACTTGGGGTACAGGATAATGACAGGCTGACACTCGGGGTACAGTATAATGACACTGACACTGGGGGTACAGGATAATGACAGGCTGACACTCGGGGTACAGGATAATGACAGGCTGATACTTGGGGTACAGGATAATGACAGGCTGACACTGGGGGTACAGGATAATGACAGGCTGACACTCGGGGTACAGGATAATGACAGGCTGACACTCGGGGTACAGGACAATGACAGGCTGATACTCGGGGTACAGGATAATGACAGGCTGACACTGGGGGTACAGGATAATGACAGGCTGACACTGGGGGTACAGGATAATGACAGGCTGACACTGGGGGTACAGGATAATGACAGTCTGACACTCGGGGTACAGTATAATGACAGGCTGACACTGGGGGTACAGGATAATGACAGGCTGACACTGGGGGTACAGGATAATGACAGTCTGACACTGGACAGTATGCCAGGCTGACACTTGGGGTACAGGATAATGACAGGCTGACACTGGGGGTACAGGATAATTACAGGCTGATACTTGGGGTACAGGATAATGACAGACTGACACTGGGGGTACAGGATAATGACAGGCTGACACTGGGGGTACGGGATAATGACAGGCTGACACTCGGGGTACAGGATGATGACAGGCTGACGCTTGGGGTACAGGATAATGACAGGCTGACACTGGGGGTACAGGATAATGACAGGCTGACACTGGGGGTACGGGATAATGACAGGCTGACACTGGGGGTACGGGATAATGATAGGTTGACAGTCGGGGTACAGGATAATGACAGGCTGACACTGGGGGTACAGGATAATGACAGGCTGACACTTGGGGTACAGGATAATGACAGGCTGACACTGGGGGTACAGGATAATGGCAGGCTGACACTCGGGGTACAGGATAATGACAGGCTGACACTTGGGGGTACGGGATAATGACAGGCTGACACTCGGGGTACAGGATAATGACAGGCTGACACTGGGGGTACAGGATAATGACAGGCTGACACTCGGGGTACAGGATAATGACAGGCTGACACTCGGGGTACAGGATAATGACAGGCTGACACTCGGGGTACAGGATAATGACAGGCTGACACTCGGGGTACAGAATAATGACAGGCTGACACTGGGGGTACAGGATAATGACAGGCTGACACTGGGGGTACAGGATAATGACAGGCTGACACTGGGGGTACAGGATAATGACAGGCTGACACTGGGGGTACAGGATAATGACAGGCTGACACTGGGGGTACAGGATAATGACAGGCTGACACTCGGGGTACAGGATAATGACAGGCTGGGGTACAGGATAGTGATAGGCTGACACTCGGGGTACGGGATAATGACAGGCTGATACTTGGGGTACAGGATAGTGACAGGCTGATACTGGGGTACAGGATAATGACAGGCTGACACTGGGGGTACAGGATAATGACAGGCTGACACTGGGGGTACAGGATAATGACAGGCTGATACTTGGGGTACAGGATAATGACAGGCTGACACTCAGGGTACAGGATAATGACAGGCTGACACTCGGGGTACAGATAATGACAGGCTGACACTCGGGGTACAGGATAATGACAGGCTGACACTGGGGGTACAGGATAATGACAGGCTGACACTCGGAGTACAGGATAATGACAGGCTGACACTCGGGGTACAGGATAATGACAGGCTGACACTCGGGGTACAGATAATGACAGGCTGACACTCGGGGTACAGGATAATGACAGGCTGACACTGGGGGTACAGGATAATGACAGGCTGACACTGGGGGTACAGGATAATGACAGGCTGATACTTGGGGTACAGGATAGTGACAGGCTGATACTGGGGTACAGGATAATGACAGGCTGACACTGGGGGTACAGGATAATGACAGGCTGATACTTGGGGTACAGGATAATGACAGGCTGACACTCAGGGTACAGGATAATGACAGGCTGACACTCGGGGTACAGATAATGACAGGCTGACACTCGGGGTACTGGATAATGACAGGCTGACACTGGGGGTACAGGATAATGACAGGCTGACACTCGGGGTACAGATAATGACAGGCTGACACTCGGGGTACTGGATAATGACAGGCTGACACTGGGGGTACAGGATAATGACAGGCTGACACTCGGGGTACAGGATAATGACAGGCTGACACTCGGGGTACAGGATAATGACAGGCTGACACTGGGGGTACAGGATAATGACAGGCTGACACTCGGGGTACAGGATAATGACAGGCTGACACTCGGGGTACAGGATAATGACAGGCTGACACTCGGGGTACAGGATAATGGCAGGCTGACACTCGGGGTACAGGATAATGACAGGCTGACACTCGGGGTACAGGATAATGACAGGCTGGGGTACAGGATAGTGACAGGCTGACACTCGGGGTACGGGATTATGACAGGCTGATACTTGGGGTACAGGATAGTGACAGGCTGATACTTGGGGTACAGGATAGTGACAGGCTGATACTGGGGTACAGGATAATGACAGGCTGACACTGGGGGTACAGGATAATGACAGGCTGATACTTGGGGTACAGGATAATGACAGGCTGACACTCAGGGTACAGGATAATGAGAGGCTGACACTCGGGGTACGGGATAATGACAGGCTGACACTCGGGGTACAGGATAATGACAGGCTGACACTCGGGGTACAGGATAATGACAGGCTGACACTGGGGTTACAGGATAATGACAGGCTGACACTCGGGGTACAGGATAATGACAGGCTGACACTGGGGGTAGAGGATAATGACAGGCTGACACTGGGGGTACAGGATAATGACAGGTTGACAATGGGGGTACAGGATAATGGCAGGCTGACACTCGGGGTACAGGATAATGACAGGCTGACACTCGGGGTACAGGATAATGACAGGCTGACACTGGGGTACAGGATAATGACAGGCTGGCACTCGGGGTACAGGATAATGACAGGCTGACACTTGGGGTACAGGATAATGACAGGCTGACACTGGGGGTACAGGATAATGGCAGGCTGACACTGGGGGTACAGGATAATGACAGGCTGACACTCGGGGTACAGGATAATGACAGGCTGACACTCGGGGTACAGGATAATGACACTGGGGGTACAGGATAATGACAGGCTGACACTGGGGGTACAGGATAATGACAGGCTGACACTGGGGGTACAGGATAATGACAGGCTGACACTCGAGGTACAGGTTAATGAAAGGCTGACACTTGGGGTACAGGATAATGACAGGCTGACACTCGGGGTACAGAATAATGACAGGCTGACACTGGGGGTACAGGATAATGACAGGCTGACACTCGGGGTACAAGATAATGACAGGCTGACACTCGGGTACAGGATAATGACAGGCTGGGGTACAGGATAGTGACAGGCTGACACTCGGGGTACAGGATAATGACAGGCTGACACTCGGGGTACAGGATAAAGACAGGCTGACACTCGGGGTACAGATAATGACAGGCTGGGGTACAGGATAATGACAGGCTGACACTCGGGGTACAGGATAATGACAGGCTGACACTCGGGGTACAGGATAAAGACAGGCTGACACTCGGGGTACAGATAATGACAGGCTGACACTCGGAGTACAGGATAATGACAGGCTGACACTCGGGGTACAGGATAATGACAGGCTGACACTCGGGGTACAGGATAATGACAGGCTGACACTGGGGTACAGGATAATGACAGGCTGACACTCGGGGTACAGGATATTGACAGGCTGACACTGGGGGTACGGGATAATGACAGGCTGATACTGGGGGTACGGGATAATGACAGGCTGACACTGGGGGTACAGGATAATGACAGGCTGACACTGGGGGTACGGGATAATGGCAGGCTGACACTGGGGGTACGGGATAATGATAGGTTGACACTCGGGGTACAGGATAATGACAGGCTGACACTGGGGGTACAGGATAATGACAGGCTGACACTCGGGGTGCAGGATAATGACAGGCTGACACTCGGGGTACAGGATAATGACAGGCTGACACTCGGGGTACAGATAATGACAGGCTGACACTCGGGGTACAGGATAATGACAGGCTGACACTGGGGGTACAGGATAATGACAGGCTGACACTGGGGGTACAGGATAATGACAGGCTGATACTTGGGGTACAGGATAGTGACAGGCTGATACTGGGGTACAGGATAATGACAGGCTGACACTGGGGGTACAGGATAATGACAGGCTGATACTTGGGGTACAGGATAATGACAGGCTGACACTCAGGGTACAGGATAATGACAGGCTGACACTCGGGGTACAGATAATGACAGGCTGACACTCGGGGTACAGGATAATGACAGGCTGACACTCGGGGTACAGGATAATGACAGGCTGACACTGGGGGTACAGGATAATGACAGGCTGACACTCGGGGTACAGGATAATGACAGGCTGACACTCGGGGTACAGGATAATGACAGGCTGACACTCGGGGTACAGGATAATGGCAGGCTGACACTCGGGGTACAGGATAATGACAGGCTGACACTCGGGGTACAGGATAATGACAGGCTGGGGTACAGGATAGTGACAGGCTGACACTCGGGGTACGGGTTAATGACAGGCTGATACTTGGGGTACAGGATAGTGACAGGCTGATACTTGGGGTACAGGATAGTGACAGGCTGATACTGGGGTACAGGATAATGACAGGCTGACACTGGGGGTACAGGATAATGACAGGCTGATACTTGGGGTACAGGATAATGACAGGCTGACACTCAGGGTACAGGATAATGAGAGGCTGACACTCGGGGTACAGGATAATGACAGGCTGACACTCGGGGTACAGGATAATGACAGGCTGACACTGGGGGTACAGGATAATGACAGGTTGACAATGGGGGTACAGGATAATGACAGGCTGACACTGGGGGTACGGGATAATGACAGGCTGACACTGGGGGTACGGGATAATGACAGGCTGACACTGGGGGTACGGGATAATGACAGGCTGACACTGGGGGTACAGGATAATGACAGGCTGACACTGGGGGTACAGGATAATGACAGGCTGACACTGGGGGTACAGGATAATGACAGGTTGACAATGGGGGTACAGGATAATGGCAGGCTGACACTCGGGGTACAGGATAATGACAGGCTGACACTCGGGGTACAGGATAATGACAGGCTGACACTGGGGTACAGGATAATGACAGGCTGACACTCGGGGTACAGGATAATGACAGGCTGACACTTGGGGTACAGGATAATGACAGGCTGACACTGGGGGTACAGGATAATGGCAGGCTGACACTGGGGGTACAGGATAATGACAGGCTGACACTCGGGGTACAGGATAATGACAGGCTGACACTCGGGGTACAGGATAATGACACTGGGGGTACAGGATAATGACAGGCTGACACTGGGGGTACAGGATAATGACAGGCTGACACTGGGGGTACAGGATAATGACAGGCTGACACTCGAGGTACAGGTTAATGAAAGGCTGACACTTGGGGTACAGGATAATGACAGGCTGACACTCGGGGTACAGAATAATGACAGGCTGACACTGGGGGTACAGGATAATGACAGGCTGACACTCGGGGTACAAGATAATGACAGGCTGACACTCGGGTACAGGATAATGACAGGCTGGGGTACAGGATAGTGACAGGCTGACACTCGGGGTACAGGATAATGACAGGCTGACACTGGGGGTACGGGATAATGGCAGGCTGACACTGGGGGTACGGGATAATGATAGGTTGACACTCGGGGTACAGGATAATGACAGGCTGACACTGGGGGTACAGGATAATGACAGGCTGACACTCGGGGTGCAGGATAATGACAGGCTGACACTCGGGGTACAGGATAATGACAGGCTGACAATTGGGGTACAGGATAATGACAGGCTGGGGTACAGGATAGTGACAGGCTGACACTCGGGGTACAGGATAATGACAGGCTGACACTCGGGGTACAAGATAATGACAGGCTGACACTCGGGTACAGGATAATGACAGGCTGGGGTACAGGATAGTGACAGGCTGACACTCGGGGTACAGGATAATGACAGGCTGACACTGGGGGTACGGGATAATGGCAGGCTGACACTGGGGGTACGGGATAATGATAGGTTGACACTCGGGGTACAGGATAATGACAGGCTGACACTGGGGGTACGGGATAATGACAGGCTGACACTCGGGGTGCAGGATAATGACAGGCTGACACTCGGGGTACAGGATAATGACAGGCTGACAATTGGGGTACAGGATAATGACAAGCTAACACTGGGGGTACAGGATAATGACAGGCTGACACTCGGGGTACAGGATAATGACAGGCTGATACTTGGGGTACAGGATAATGACAGGCTGACACTGGGGGTACAGGATAATGACAGGCTGACACTCGGGGTACAGGATAATGACAGGCTGACACTCGGGGTACAGGATAATGACAGGCTGATACTCGGGGTACAGGATAATGACAGGCTGACACTGGGGGTACAGGATAATGACAGGCTGACACTCGGGGTACAGGATAATGACAGGCTGACACTGGGGGTACGGGATAATGACAGGCAGACACTGGGGGTACAGGATAATGACAGGCTGACACTGGGGGTACAGGATAATGACAGTCTGACACTCGGGGTACAGTATAATGACAGGCTGACACTGGGGGTACAGGATAATGACAGGCTGACACTGGGGGTACAGGATAATGACAGTCTGACACTCGGGGTACAGTATAATGACAGGCTGACACTGGGGGTACAGGATAATGACAGGCTGACACTGGGGGTACAGGATAATGACAGGCTGACACTCGGGGTACAGGATAATTACAGGCTGATACTTGGGGTACAGGATAATGACAGACTGACACTGGGGGTACAGGATAATGACAGGATGACACTGGGGGTACAGGATAATGACAGGCTGACACTGGGGTACGGGATAATGACAGGCTGACACTGGGGGACGGGATAATGACAGGTTGACACTCGGGGTACAGGATAATGACAGGCTGACACTGGGGGTACAGGATAATGACAGGCTGACACTTGGGGTACAGGATAATGACAGGCTGACACTGGCGGTACAGGATAATGGCAGGCTGACACTCGGGGTACAGAATAATGACAGGCTGACACTGGGGGTACAGGATAATGACAGGCTGACACTGGGGGTACAGGATAATGACAGTCTGACACTGGGGGTACAGGATAATGACAGGCTGACACTCGGGGTACAGGATAATGACAGGCTGACACTTGGGGTACAGGATAATGACAGGCTGACACTGGGGGTACAGGATAATGACAGGCTGACACTGTGGTACAGGATAATGACAGGCTGACACTGGGGGTACAGGATAATGACAGGCTGACACTCGGGGTACAGGATAATGACAGGCTGATACTTGGGGTACAGGATAATGACAGGCTGACACTCGGGGTACAGGATAATGACAGGCTGACACTGGGGGTACAGGATAATGACAGGCTGACACTGGGGGTACAGGATAATGACAGGCTGACACTGGGGGTACAAGATAATGACAGGCTGACACTCGGGGTACAGCATAATGACAGGCTGACACTCGGGGTACAGGATAATGACAGGCTGACACTGGGGGTACAGGATAATGACAGGCTGACACTGGGGGTACAGGATAATGACAGGCTGACACTGGGGGTACAGGATAATGACAGGCTGACACTCGGGGTACAGGATAATGACAGGCTGACACTGGGGGTACAGGATAATGACCGGCTGACACTGGGGGTACAGGATAATGACAGGCTGACACTGGGGGTACAAGATAATGACAGGCTGACATTGGGGGTACAGGATAATGACAGGCTGACACTCGGGGTAAAACAGGATAATGACAGGCTGACACTGGGGGTACAAGATAATGACAGGCTGACACTGGGGGTACAGGATAATGACAGACTGACACTCGGGGTACAGGATAATGACAGGCTGACACTGGGGGTTCAGGATAATGACAGGCTGACACTCGGGGTACAGATAATGACAGGCTGACACTCGGGGTACAGCATAATGACAGGCTGACACTGGGGGTACAGGATAATGACAGGCTGACACTCGGGGTACAGGATAATGACAGGCTGACACTCGGGGTACAGGATAATGACAGGCTGACACTGGGGGTACAGGATAATGACAGGCTAACACTCGGGGTACAGGATAATGACAGGCTGACACTCGGGGTACAGGATAATGACAGGCTGACACTCGGGGTACAGGATAATGACAGGCTGACACTCGGGGTACAGGATAAAGACAGGCTTACACTCGGGGTACAGATAATGACAGGCTGACACTCAGGGTACAGGATAATGACAGGCTGACACTCGGGGTACAGGATAATGACAGGCTGACACTGGGGGTACAGGATATTGACAGGCTGACACTGGGGGTACAGGATAATGACAGGCTGACACTGGGGGTACAGGATAATGACAGGCTGACACTGGGGGTACGGGATAATGACAGGCTGACACTGGGGGTACAGGATAATGACAGGCTGATACTTGGGGTACAGGATAGTGACAGGCTGATACTGGGGGTACAGGATAATAACAGGCTGATACTTGGGGTACAGGATAATGACAGGCTGACACTTGGGGTACAGGATAATGACAGGCTGACACTTGGGGTACAGGATAATGACAGGCTGACACTCGGGGTACAGTATAATGACACTGACACTGGGGGTACAGGATAATGACAGGCTGACACTCGGGGTACAGGATAATGACAGGCTGATACTTGGGGTACAGGATAATGACAGGCTGACACTGGGGGTACAGGATAATGACAGGCTGACACTCGGGGTACAGGATAATGACAGGCTGACACTCGGGGTACAGGATAATGACAGGCTGATACTCGGGGTACAGGATAATGACAGGCTGACACTGGGGGTACAGAATAATGACAGGCTGACACTTGGGGTACAGGATAATGACAGGCTGACACTGGGGGTACGGGATAATGACAGGCAGACACTGGGGGTACAGGATAATGACAGGCTGACACTGGGGGTACAGGATAATGACAGTCTGACACTCGGGGTACAGTATAATGACAGGCTGACACTGGGGGTACAGGATAATGACAGGCTGACACTGGGGGTACAGGATAATGACAGGCTGACACTGGGGGTACAGGATAATGACAGGCTGATACTTGGGGTACAGGATAGTGACAGGCTGATACTGGGGTACAGGATAATGACAGGCTGACACTGGGGGTACAGGATAATGACAGGCTGATACTTGGGGTACAGGATAATGACAGGCTGACACTCGGGGTACAGGATAATGACAGGCTGACACTCGGGGTACAGGATAATGACAGGCTGACACTGGGGGTACAGGATAATGACAGGCTGACACTCGGGGTACAGGATAATGACAGGCTGACACTGGGGGTACAGGATAATGACAGGCTGACACTCGGGGTACAGGATAATGACAGGCTGACACTCGGGGTACAGGATAATGACAGGCTGACACTGGGGGTACAGGATAAAGACAGGCTGACACTGGGGGTACAGATAATGACAGGCTGACACTGGGGGTACAGGATAATGACAGGCTGACACTGGGGGTAGGGGATAATGACAGGCTGACACTGGGGGTACAGGATAATGACAGGCTGACACTGGGGGTACAGGATTGACAGGCTGACACTGGGGTACAGGATAATGACAGGCTGACACTGGGGGACGGGAAATAGAAAGGCTGACACTGGGGGTACAGGATAATGACAGGCTGACACTGGGGGTACAGGATAATGACAGGCTGACACTGGGGGTACAGGATAATGACAGGCTGACACTGGGGGTACAGGATAATGACAGGCTGACACTCGGGGTACAGGATAATGACAGGCTGACACTGGGGGTACAGGATAATGACAGGCTGACACTGGGGGTACAGGATAATGACAGGCTGACACTTGGGGTACAGGATAATGACAGGCTGACACTGGGGGTACAGGATAATGACAGGCTGACACTGGGGGTACAGGATAATGACAGGCTGACACTGGGGGTACGGGATAATGACAGGCTGACACTGGGGGTACAGGATAATGACAGGCTGACACTGGGGGTACAGGATAATGACAGGCTGACACTGGGGGTACAGGATAATGACAGGCTGACACTGGGGGTACGGGATAATGACAGGCTGACACTGGGGGTACAGGATAATGACAGGCTGACACTTGGGGTACAGGATAATGACAGGCTGACACTTGGGGGACAGGATAATGACAGGCTGACACTGGGGGTACGGGATAATGACAGGCTGACACTGGGGTACAGGATAATGACAGGCTGACACTGGGGGTACGGGATAATGATAGGCTGACACTTGGGGTCATGACAGGCTGACACTGGGGGTACAGGATAATGACAGGCTGACACTTGGGGTACAGGATAATGACAGGCTGACACTTGGGGTACAGGATAATGACAGGCTGACACTGGGGGTACAGGATAATGACAGGCTGACACTTGGGGGTACAGGATAATGACAGGCTGACACTGGGGGTACAGGATAATGACAGGCTGACACTGGGGGTACGGGATAATGACAGGCTGACACTGGGGGTACAGGATAATGACAGGCTGACACTGGGGTACAGGATAATGACAGGCTGACACTTGGGGTACAGGATAATGACAGGCTGACACTGGGGGTACAGGATAATGACAGGCTGACACTGGGGGTACAGGATAATGACAGGCTGACACTGGGGGTACAGGATGCGGGGATAATGACAGGCTGACACTGGGGGTACAGGATAATGACAGGCTGACACTGGGGGTACAGGATAATGACAGGCTGAACTGGGGACAGGATAATGACAGGCTGACACTTGGATACAGGCTGATGACAGGATAATGACAGGCTGACACTTGGGGTACAGGATAATGACAGGCTGACACTGGGGGTACAGGATAATGACAGGCTGACACTGGGGAAAGGAAAACAGGAACTGACACTGGGGTACGGGATAATGACAGGCTGACACTGGGGGTACAGGATATTGCAGGCTGACACTGGGGGTACAGGATAATGACAGGCTGACACTGGGGGTACAGGATAATGACAGGCTGACACTGGGGGTACGGGATAATGACAGGCTGACACTGGGGGTACAGGATAATGACAGGCTGACACTTGGGGTACAGGATAATGACAGGCTGACACTTGGGGTACAGGATAATGACAGGCTGACACTGGGGGTACGGGATAATGACAGGCTGACACTGGGGTACAGGATAATGACAGGCTGACACTGGGGGTACGGGATAATGATAGGCTGACACTGGGGGTACGGGATAATGACAGGCTGACACTGGGGGACAGGATAATACAGCTGACACTGGGGGTACAGGATAATGACAGGCTGACACTTGGGGTACAGGATAATGACAGGCTGACACTTGGGGTACAGGATAATGACAGGCTGACACTGGGGGTACAGGATAATGACAGGCTGACACTTGGGGTACAGGATAATGACAGGCTGACTCTGGGGGTACAGGATAATGACAGG
The DNA here is from genome assembly GCA_947044405.1 of Leptodactylus fallax. Lineage (NCBI taxonomy): Eukaryota > Metazoa > Chordata > Amphibia > Anura > Leptodactylidae > Leptodactylus > Leptodactylus fallax. Next base: position 67,243 of record CAMRHE010001311.1, read on the forward strand.
CTGACACTGGGGGAGGGATAATGACAGGCTGACACTGGGGTACGGGATAATGACAGGCTGACACTGGGGTACAGGATAATGACAGGCTGACACTTGGGGTACAGGATAATGACAGGCTGACACTGGGGGTACAGGATAATGACAGGCTGACACTGGGGGTACAGGATAATGACAGGCTGACACTGGGGGTACAGGATAATGACAGGCTGACACTTGGGGTACAGGATAATGACAGGCTGACACTGGGGGTACAGGATAATGACAGGCTGACACTGGGGGTACAGGATAATGACAGGCTGACACTGGGGTACAGGAATGACAGGCGACACTGGGGGTACAGGATAATGACAGGCTGACACTGGGGGTACAGGATATTGACAGGCTGACACTGGGGGTACAGGATAATGACACTGGGGTACAGAATAATGACAGGCTGACACTGGGGGAAAAAATAATGACAGGCTGACACACAGGATAATGACAGGCTGACACTGGGGGTACAGGATAATGACAGGCTGACACTGGGGGTACGGGATAATGACAGGCTGACACTGGGGGTACAGGATAATGACAGGCTGACACTTGGGGTACAGGATAATGACAGGCTGACACTTGGGGTACAGGATAATGACAGGCTGACACTGGGGGTACAGGATAATGACAGGCTGACACTGGGGGTCACAGGGGCGGATAATGACAGGCTGACACTGGGGGTACAGGATAATGACAGGCTGACACTGGGGTACAGGATATTGACAGGCTGACACTTGGGGTACAGGATAATAATGACAGGCTGACACTTGGGGTACAGAATAATGACAGGCTGACACTGGGGGTACAGGATAATGACAGGCTGACACTGGGGGTACAGGATAATGACAGGCTGACACTGGGGGTACGGGATAATGACAGGCTGACACTGGGGGTACAGGATAATGACAGGCTGACACTGGGGGTACAGGATAATGACAGGCTGACACTGGGGGTACAGGATAATGACAGGCTGACACTGGGGGTACGGGATAATGACAGGCTGATACTTGGGGTACAGGATAATGACAGGCTGACACTCGGGGTACAGGATAATGACAGGCTGACACTGGGGGTACGGGATAATGACATGCTGACACTGGGGGTACAGGATAATGACACTGGGGGTACAGAATAATGACAGGCTGACACTGGGGGTACAGGATAATGACAGGCTGACACTGGGGGTACGGGATAATGACAGGTTGACACTCGGGGTACAGGATAATGACAGGCTGACACTTGGGGTACAGGATAATGACAGGCTGACACTTGGGGTACATGATAATGACAGGCTGACACTGGGGGTACGGGATAATGACAGGCTGACACTGGGGTACAGGATAATGACAGGCTGACACTCGGGGTACGGGATAATGATAGGTTGACACTGGGGGTACAGGATAATGACAGGCTGACACTTGGGGTACAGGATAATGACAGGCTGACACTTGGGGTACAGGATAATGACAGGCTGACACTGGGGGTACAGGATAATGACAGGCTGACACTTGGGGTACATGATAATGACAGGCTGACACTGGGGGTACAGGATAATGACAGGCTGACACTGGGGGTACGGGATAATGACAGTCTGACACTGGGGTACAGGATATTGACAGGCTGACACTTGGGGTACAGAATAATGACAGGCTGACACTGGGGGTACAGGATAATGACAGGCTGACACTGGGGGTACAGGATAATGACAGGCTGACACTGGGGTACAGGATATTGACAGGCTGACACTTGGGGTACAGAATAATGACAGGCTGACACTGGGGGTACAGGATAATGACAGGCTGACACTGGGGGTACAGGATAATGACAGGCTGACACTGGGGGTACAGGATAATGACAGGCTGACACTGGGGGTACAGGATATTGACAGGCTGACACTTGGGGTACAGAATAATGACAGGCTGACACTGGGGGTACAGGATAATGACAGGCTGACACTGGGGTACAGGATAATGACAGGCTGACACTGGGGGTACAGGATAATGATAGGCTGACACTGGGGGTACAGGATAATGGCAGGCTGACACTGGGGGTACAGGATAATGACAGGCTGATACTTGGGGTACAGGATAATGACAGGCTGACACTGGGGGTACAGGATAATGACAGGCTGACACTGGGGGTACAGGATAATTACAGGCAGACACTGGGGGTACAGGATAATGACAGGCTTACACTGGGGGTACAGGATAATGACAGGCTGATACTCGGGGTACAGGATAATGACAGGCTGACACTGGGGGTACAGGATAATGACAGGCTGACACTGACAGGCTGACACTGGGGGTACAGGATAATGACAGGCTGACACTGGGGGTACAGGATATTGACAGGCTGACACTGGGGGTACAGGATAATGATAGGCTGACACTTGGGGTACAGAATAATGACAGGCTGACACTGGGGGTACAGGATAATGACAGGCTGACACTGGGGTACAGGATAATGACAGGCTGACACTGGGGGTACAGGATAATGATAGGCTGACACTGGGGGTACAGGATAATGGCAGGCTGACACTGGGGGTACAGGATAATGGCAGGCTGATACTTGGGGTACAGGATAATGACAGGCTGACACTGGGGGTACAGGATAATGACAGGCTGACACTGGGGGTACAGGATAATGACAAGCTGACACTGGGGGTACAGGATATTGACAGGCTGACACTCGGGGTACAGGGTAATGACAGGCTGACACTGGGGGTACAGGATAATGACAGGCTGACACTGGGGGTACAGGATAATGACAGGCTGACACTGGGGGTACGGGATAATGACAGGCTGACACTGGGGGTACAGGATAATGACAGGCTGACACTGGGGGTACAGGATAATGACAGGCTGACACTGGGGGTACAGGATAATGACAGGCTGACACTGGGGGTACAGGATAATGACAGGCTGACACTGGGGGTACAGGATAATGACAGGCTGACACTGGGGGTACAGGATAATGACAGGCTGACACTGGGGTACAGGATAATGACAGGCTGACACTCAGGGTACAGGATAATGACAGGCTGACACTGGGGGTACAGGATAATGACTGGCTGACACTGGGGGTACAGGATAATGACAGGCTGACACTCGGGGTACAGGATAATGACAGGCTGACACTGGGGGTACAGGATAATGACAGGCTGACACTGGGGGTACGGGATAATGACAGGCTGACACTGGGGTACAGGATAATGACAGGCTGACACTGGGGGTACAGGATAATGACAGGCTGATACTCGGGGTACAGGTCAATGATATTTGGGGTGACAGATATTAGGTTTGAATTCTTTGTCAGGTTGTCAGGTGTCGCTGGTGTGTCACATGACCTATGGAGCGGTTGCTATGACACCTCTCCCTCACCTTTCTTACACACACCGTAACCCATAGCAACCAGCAGAAGACCATCTTCCATTTTACAATGACTTACTGCAAGCGGCTGTCAGTGGCAGCAGCAGCAATGCAGCTCTTAGACAGCCCCTGCACTAGACACATCACACTGTACAGACCCTTCACTCTATGTAGAAGACACTCACAGAAATCACCTCAGAACAGTAATAATGGCGAATTGCCCTCAAGAAAAATGGCCGCCGCGGTGTTTATCTCTGGTCACGTGGTGATGTTCTACTTCCTGTCTAGACCAACGACTATTGCGGGAGATGAGTGACGTCACGAGTAGAGGCGGTGCGAACAGCTGTCCATCAAGTGTCTGAATGTGCTGTGATTGGTCAGCGGTCTCCGGAGAGGGCGGGAGTTTCCGGCGGCTGGTTGTTGGGCCCTGGATGGCTTCCTGTGTGTGCTAGGAACGAGTGAGATCTGCCGTTACCGGCTTGAAGCGGGAACGCACCGTGAGGTCCTAGTGCCGGCATCTACAGCCCCAAATACATAGGCTGGGGCACCCGTCCTGTCTATAGGTCCTAGGGCTGAGCCCGTGTGCCCCATCCTTCCCATAGACCCCCCTATATCCTGGGGTACCCCCTAGAGTCTGGGGTACCCCATTGTGTCTGCACAGCCGATCCTGTAGGGGCCCCCAGTACAGATGTGAGCGGGGCCCCCCTTTATTCTCCACCTATCAATGTCTAGAGATCTGCTGAATAGGACTCGCTGCCCCCCAAAACTGTGAGCACCCCCTATTTATAGCGGACAGAAGAGGGGCGGGTGACCCTGATACACCCGACACCCCGAAATGGAGCAGAAACCCAAAAGCAAACTGCTGATGTCTACCAGCCTGGACGCCAAAGACGAGCTGGAGGAGGTAACTGGGGGGTGGGGGGAGCGGCGGAGCCGCGTGGTGGTGGGGAGCGGCGGAGCCGCGTGGTGGGAGGAGCGGCGCGATAGAGGAGGTAACCGGGGATGGGGGGAGCGGCGGAGCCGTGCGATATAGAGGGGAGCGGCGGAGTCGTGCGATATAGAGGGGAGCGGCGGAGCCGTGCGATATAGAGGGGAGCGGCGGAGCCGTGCGATATAGAGGGGGAGCGGCGGAGCCGTGCGATATAGAGGGGAGCGGCGGAGCCGTGCGATATAGAGGGGAGCGGCGGAGCCGTGCGATATAGAGGGGAGCGGCGGAGCCGTGCGATATAGAGGGGAGCGGCGGAGCCGTGCGATATAGAGGGAGCGGGGGGGGAGCCGTGCGATATAGAGGGGGAGCGGCGGAGCCGTGCGATATAGAGGGGGGAGCGGCGGAGCCGTGCGATATAGAGGGGGGAGCGGCGGAGCCGTGCGATATAGAGGGGGGAGCGGCGGAGCCGTGCGATATAGAGGGGGGAGCGGCGGAGTCGTGCGATATAGAGGGGGGAGCGGCGGAGCCGTGCGATATAGAGGGGGGGAGCGGCGGAGCCGTGCGATATAGAGGGGAGCGGCGGAGTCGTGCGATATAGAGGGGGGAGCGGCGGAGTCGTGCGATATAGAGGGGGGAGCGGCGGAGCCGTGCGATATAGAGGGGGGAGCGGCGGAGCCGTGCGATATAGAGGGGGGAGCGGCGGAGCCGTGCGATATAGAGGGGAGCGGCGGAGTTGTGCGATATAGAGGGGGGAGCGGCGGAGTCGTGCGATATAGAGGGGGGAGCGGCGGAGCCGTGCGATATAGAGGGGGGAGCGGCGGAGCCGTGCGATATAGAGGGGAGCGGCGGAGTCGTGCGATATAGAGGGGAGCGGCGGAGTCGTGCGATATAGAGGGGGGAGCGGCGGAGTCGTGCCATAGAGGGGGTAACCGGGGCTGGGGGTGAGTGGCGGAGCCGTGCCACGGAGGGGGGTGTGCAGCGGAGCTCTGTGATTGGGGGGTGGTGAACGGCGGAGCTGTGTGTTAGAGGGGGTAACCAGAGGTGGGGGTTGAGCGGCGGAGTATTGTATAGCGGCTCTGTGCCACATGAGTGTGTGTGTTATATATATATATATACAGTACAGACCAAAAGTTTGGACACACCTTCTCATTCCAAGAGTTTTCTGTATTTTCATGACTATAAAAATTGTAGATTCACACTGAAGGCATCAAAACTATGAATTACCACATGTGGAATTATATACTTACCAAAAAGTGTGAAACAACTGAAAATATGTCTTATATTCTAGGTTCTTCAAAGTAGCCACCTTTTGCTTTGATTACTGCTTTGCACAGTCTTGGCATTCTCTTGATGAGCTTCAAGAGGTAGTCACCTGAAATGGTCTTCCAACAGTCTTGAAGGAGTTCCCAGAGATGCTTAGCACTTGTTGGCCCTTTTGCCTTCACTCTGCGGTCCATCTGGATTGGGTTCAGGTCTGGTGACTGTGGAGGCCAGGTCATCTGGCGTAGCACCCATCACTCTCCTTCTTGGTCAAATAGCCCTTACACAGTCTGGAGGTGTTTGGGGTCATTGTCCTGTTGGTCCAACTAAACGCAAACCGGATGGAATAGCATGCCGCTGCAAGATGCTGTGGTAACCATGCTGGTTCAGAATAAATCCCCAACAGTGTCCCCAGCAAAGCCCCCCCACACCATCACACCTCCTCCTCCATGCGTCACGGTGGGAACCAGGCATGTAGAGTCCATTCCTTCACCTTTTCTGCGTCGCACAAAGACACGGTGGTTGGAACCAAAGATCTCAGATTTGGACTCATCAGACCAAAGCCCAGATTTCCACAGGTCTAATGTCCATTCCTTGTGTTCTTCTTGTGCTTGTTGCCTGTCCTTAGCAGTGGTTTCCTAGCAGCTATTTTACCATGAAGGCCTGCTGCACACAGTCTCCTCTTACCAGTTGTTGTAGAGATGTGTCTGCTGCTAGAACTCTGTGTCGCATTGACCTGGTCTCTAATCTGAGCTGCTGTTAACCTGCGATTTCTGAGGCTGGTGACTCGGATGAACTTATCCTCCGCAGCAGAGGTGACTCTTGGTCTTCCTTTCCAGGGCGGTCCTCATGTGAGCCAGTTTCTTTGTAGCGCTTGATGATTTTGACCACTGCACTTGGGGACACTTTCAAAGTTTTCCCAATTTTTCGGACTGACTGACCTTCATTTCTTAAAGTAATGATGGCCACTCGTTTTTCTTTACTTAGCTGCTTTTTTCTTGCCATAATACAAATTCTAACACTCCATTCAGTAGGACTATCAGCTGTGTATCCACCTGACTTCTGAACAACACAACTGATGGTCCCAACCCCATTTATAAGGCAAGAAATCCCACTTATTAAACCTGACAGGGCACACCTGTGAAGTGAAGACCATTTCAGGTGACTACCTCTTGTAGCTCAGCAAGAGAATGCCAAGAGCGTGCAAAGCAGTAATCAAAGCAAAAGGTGGCTACTTTGAAGAACCTAGAATAGAAGACATATTTTCAGTTGTGTCACACTTTTTGGTAAGTATATAATTCCACATGTGCTAATTCATAGTTTTGATGCCTTCAGTGTGAATCTACAATTTTTATAGTCATGAAAATACAGAAAACTCTTGAAATGAGAAGGTGTGTCCAAACTTTTGGTCTGTACTGTATGCGGTATGCAGCAGTGCGTTACATGGCCCACTATGAGTCCGTGTGTCGCCATGGTACCCTGATGCTTTGGCCAGGTTTGATTTGGATGACCGCCATATTGACACGTGACTTCTGTACTTACCGCCATGGCGTTTCTGGGCCGGTAGAGCTGAGTCTGCTCAAAGTTATTTTTGTAGGTTTCTAATTCAACCACTAAAGCCGCCTGACAAGCCGTCCGGGCCCCTCCATATTATACCGCATCTGGGGGCGTGGAGAGAAATGCTGAATAGCTGATGGTCGCCGGCCGGTCACACAGGGGCCCCTGAGGGTTGTCATTTCCAGGGGACGATGTACACTTACCTTCATCTATAGGGTCAGGTGGCTCAGTGGTTAGGGCTAAGTGGGTGGCTCGGTGCAGAGCGCTGTTTCCTTGGAATGCTGGAGTTCTGTCCGACCAAGGACAACATGTGCGTGTAGTTTGTATGTTCTCCCCGTGTCTGTGCGGGTTTCCTCCTGGGCCTGACTCTACGTCAACCAGTGACAATGTAGAGCATAGACTGGTACACAGGGAGGGGCTGTGTTGCGTAGCGCAGACGGGGAGGGGCTGTGTTGCGTAGCGCAGACGGGGAGGGGCTGTGTTGCGTAGCGCAGACGGGGAGGGGCTGTGTTGCGTAGCGCAGCGGGGGGGGCTGTGTTGCGTAGCGCAGGGGTTGTACAGATGGGGAGGGGCTAATTGTTATAGTACATGGGAGGAGAATTGCCCAATCTTTTTTCCTTCCCTATCATGTCAGTCACATTATAGCGCCCCCCCTGACTGTCGGCTTGCCACCTCCGCGCTCTGCCGTTTTCTTCCTCTTGCTTTATTTTGGTATAATTTTGGTAGATTTTCGGTGCCCGGTGATGGCGGTTTTCAGCGCGGCTCTTACACACTATTAGGCCGCTCCTGTGTGATTGGTCGGACACATTTGGGGCATGTTCGTGTTTTCTATTAACCTGTGGCCCTGACTGACCCCGCAGGAGGTAATGACCGCGCCGTCTTCTCCGTGTACATCAGAGGACACTCACACCGAGCCAAGATCATTAACACCCCGAGCCGCAGCCGATCCGCGCTCCGGGCTTAACCCTTGGTTCCCTGCTGTTTTCTCTCTGGCCCACACTCTCCATCTGTAATGAAAACCGTCTGAGCTCTGTCCTGCCGGCAATTTGTGCTGCTGTTCACTCCCTGGTAGTAGTATACGGTATTATAGGTCGGTCCTGGCCTGTAGTATTATACGGTATTATTGGTCGGTCCTGGCCTGTAGTAGTATACGGTATTATAGGTCGGTCCTGGCTTGTAGTAGTATACAGTATTATTGGTCGGTCCTGGGCTGTAGTAGTATACGGTAGTATTGGTCAGTCCTGGCCTGTAGTATTATACGGTATTATTGGTCGGTCCTGGCCTGTAGTAGTATACGGTATTATAGGTCGGTCCTGGCTTGTAGTAGTATACAGTATTATTGGTCGGTCCTGGGCTGTAGTAGTATACGGTATTATTGGTCGGTCCTGGGCTGTAGTAGTATACGGTATTATTGGTCGGTCCTGCGCTGTAGTAGTGTACGGTATTATAGGTCGGTCCTGGCCTGTAGTAGTATACGGTATTATAGGTCGGTCCTGGCCTGTAGTAGTATACGGTATTATAGGTCGGTCCTGGGCTGTAGTAGTATATGGTATTATAGGTCGGTCCTGGCCTGTAGTAGTATACGGTATTATAGGTCGGTCCTGGCCTGTAGTAGTATACGGTATTATAGGTCGGTCCTGGCCTGTAGTAGTATACGGTATTATAGGTCGGTCCTGGGCTGTAGTAGTATATGGTATTATAGGTCGGTCCTGGCCTGTAGTAGTATACGGTATTATAGGTCGGTCCTGGCCTGTAGTAGTATACGGTATTATAGGTCGGTCCTGGGCTGTAGTAGTATACGGTATTATAGGTCGGTCCTGGGCTGTAGTAGTATACGGTATTATAGGTCGGTCCTGGGCTGTAATAGTATACGGTATTATAGGTTGGTCCTGGGCTGTAGTAGTATACGGTATTATAGGTCGGTCCTGGCCTGTAGTATTATACGGTATTATTGGTCGGTCCTGGCCTGTAGTAGTATACGGTATTATAGGTCGGTCCTGGCCTGTAGTAGTATACGGTATTATTGGTCGGTCCTGGGCTGTAGTAGTATACGGTATTATAGGTCGGTCCTGGCTGTAGTAGTATACGGTATTATAGGTCGGTCCTGGCTTGTAGTAGTATACAGTATTATTGGTCGGTCCTGGGCTGTAGTAGTATACGGTATTATTGGTCGGTCCTGGGCTGTAGTAGTGTACGGTATTATAGGTCGGTCCTGGCCTGTAGTAGTATATGGTATTATAGGTCGGTCCTGGCCTGTAGTAGTATACGGTATTATAGGTCGGTCCTGGGCTGTAGTAGTATATGGTATTATAGGTCGGTCCTGGCCTGTAGTAGTATACGGTATTATAGGTCGGTCCTGGCCTGTAGTAGTATACGGTATTATAGGTCGGTCCTGGCCTGTAGTAGTATACGGTATTATAGGTCGGTCCTGGGCTGTAGTAGTATATGGTATTATAGGTCGGTCCTGGCCTGTAGTAGTATACGGTATTATAGGTCGGTCCTTGCCTGTAGTAGTATACGGTATTATAGGTCGGTCCTGGGCTGTAGTAGTATACGGTATTATAGGTCGGTCCTGGGCTGTAATAGTATACGGTATTATAGGTCGGTCCTGGGCTGTAGTAGTATACGGTATTATAGGTCGGTCCTGGCCTGTAGTATTATACGGTATTATTGGTCGGTCCTGGCCTGTAGTAGTATACGGTATTATAGGTCGGTCCTGGCCTGTAGTAGTATACGGTATTATTGGTCGGTCCTGGGCTGTAGTAGTATACGGTATTATAGGTCGGTCCTGGCTTGTAGTAGTATACAGTATTATTGGTCGGTCCTGGGCTGTAGTAGTATACGGTAGTATTGGTCAGTCCTGGGCTGTAGTAGTATACGGTATTATTGGTCGGTCCTGGCCTGTAGTAGTATACAGTATTATTGGTCGGTCGTGGCCTGTAGTAGTATACGGTAGTATTGGTCGGTCCTGGGCTGTAGTAGTATACGGTATTATTGGTAGGTTCTGGGCTGTAGTATTATACGGGCGTATAGGTCGGTCCTGGCCTGTAGTAGTATACGGTATTATAGGTCGGTCCTGGCCTGTAGTAGTATACGGTGGTATTGGTCGGTCCTGGGCTGTAGTAGTATACGGTATTATCGGTCGGTCCTGGGCTGTAGTAGTATACGGTATTATAGGTCGGTCCTGGCCTGTACTAATATACGGTATTATTCGTCGGTCCTGGGCTGTAGTAGTATACGGTATTATAGGTCGGTCCTGGCCTGTAGTAGTATACGGTGGTATTGGTCGGTCCTGGCCTGTAGTAGTATACGGTGGTATTGGTCGGTCCTGGCCTGTAGTAGTATACGGTATTATTGGTCGGTCCTGGGCTGTAGTAGTATACGGTATTATAGGTCGGTCCTGGCCTGTAGTAGTATACGGTATTATAGGTCGGTCCTGGCCTCTAGTAGTATACGGTATTATTGGTCTGTCCTGGGCTGTAGTAGTATACGGTATTATAGGTCGGTCCTGGCCTGTAGTGGTATACGGTATTATAGATCGGTCCTGGCCTGTAGTAGTATACGGTATTATTCGTCGGTCCTGGGCTGTAGTAGTATACGGTATTATTGGTCGGTCCTGGGCTGTAGTAGTATACGGTATTATTGGTCGGTCCTGGCCTGTAGTGGTATACGGTATTATTGATCGGTCCTGGCCTGTAGTAGTATACGGTATTATTGGTCGGTCCTGGCCTGTAGTAGTATACGGTAGTATTGGTCGGTCCTGGGCTGTAGTAGTATACGGTGGTATTGGTCGGTCCTGGGCTGTAGTAGTATACGGTATTACTGGTCGGTTCTGGGCTGTAGTATTATACGGTTTTACTGGTCGGTCCTACGCTGTAGTAGTATACGGTATTATTGGTCGGTCCTGGGCTGTAGTAGTATACGGTATTATTGGTTGGTCCTGGCCTGTAGTAGTATACGGTATTATAGGTCGGTCCTGGCCTGTAGTAGTATACAGTATTATAGGTCGGTCCTGGCCTGTAGTAGTATACGGTATTATAGGTCGGTCCTGGGCTGTAGTATTATACGGTATTACTGGTCGGTCCTACGCTGTAGTAGTATACGGTATTATTGGTCGGTCCTGGGCTGTAGTAGTATACGGTATTATCGGTCGGTCCTGGGCTGTAGTAGTATACGGTATTATAGGTCGGTCCTGGCCTGTACTAATATACGGTATTATTCGTCGGTCCTGGGCTGTAGTAGTATACGGTATTATTGGTCGGTCCTGGGCTGTAGTAGTATACGGTATTATTGGTCGGTCCTGGCCTGTAGTAGTATACGGTATTATTGGTCGGTCCTGGCCTGTAGTAGCATACGGTATTATTGGTCGGTCCTGGCTTGTAGTAGTATACGATATTATTGATCGGTCCTGGGCTGTAGTAGTATACGGTGGTATTGATCGGTCCTGGGCTGTAGTAGTATACGGTGGTATTGGTCGGTCCTGGGCTGTAGTAGTATACGGTATTATTGGTTGGTACTGGCCTGTAGTAGTATATGGTATTATAGGTCGGTCCTGGCCTGTAGTAATATACGGTATTATTCGTCGGTCCTGGGCTGTAGTAGTGTATGGTATTATTGGTCGGTCCTGGGCTGTAGTAGTATACGGTATTATTGGTCGGTTCTGGGCTGTAGTAGTATACGGTATTATTGGTCGGTCCTGGGCTGTAGTAGTGTACGGTATTATTGGTCGGTCCTGGCCTGTAGTAGTATACGGTGGTATTGGTCGGTCCTGGCCTGTAATAGTATACGGTATTATTGATCGGTCCTGGGCTGTAGTAGTATACGGTAGTATTGGTCGGTTCTGGCCTGTAGTAGTATACGGTGGTATTGGTCGGTCCTGGGCTGTAGTAGTATACGGTGGTATTGGTCGGTTCTGGCCTGTAGTAGTATACGGTGGTATTGGTCGGTCCTGGGCTGTAGTAGTATACGGTGGTATTGGTCGGTCCTGGGCTGTAGTAGTATACGGTAGTATTGGTTGGTCCTGACCTGTATTTGTATACGGTGGTATTGGTCGGTCCTGGGCTGTAGTAGTATACGGTGGTATTGGTCGGTCCTGGCCTGTAGTAGTATACGGTATTATTGGTCGGTCCTGGCCTGTATTAGTATACGGTATTATAGATCGGTCCTGGCCTGTATTAGTATACGGTATTATAGATCGGTCCTGGCCTGTAGTAGTATACGGTATTATTGGTCGGTCCTGGCCTGTAGTAGTATACGGTATTATTGGTCAGTCCTGGGCTGTAGTAGTATACGGTATTATTGGTCGGTCCTGGGCTGTAGTAGTATACGGTATTATTGGTCGGTCCTGGGCTGTAGTATTATTGGTCGGTCCTGGGCTATAGTAGTATACGGTATTATTGGTCGGTTCTGGCCTGTAGTAGTATACGGTATTATTGGTCGGTCCTGAGCAGTAGTAGTATGCGGTATTATTGGTCGGTTCTGGCCTGTAGTAGTATACAGTATTATCGGTCGGTCCTGGGCTGTAGTAGTATACGGTATTATAGGTCGGTTCTGGCCTGTAGTAGTATATAGTATTATCGGTCGGTCCTGGGCTGTAGTAGTATACGGTATTATTGGTCGGTCCTGGGCTGTAGTATTATAGGTCGGTCCTGGCCTGTAGTAGTATACAGTATTATCGGTCGGTCCTGGCCTGTAGTGGTATACGGTATTATTGGTCTGTCCTGGCCTGTAGTAGTATACGGTATTATAGGTCGGTCCTGGCCTGTAGTAGTATACGGTATTATCGGTCGGTCCTGGCCTGTAGTGGTATACGGTATTATTGGTCGGTCCTGGCCTGTAGTAGTATACGGTATTATTGGTCTGTCCTGGGCTGTAGTAGTATACGGTATTATAGGTCGGTCCTGGCCTGTAGTAGTATACGGTATTATAGATCGGTACTGGGCTGTAGTAGTATACGGTATTATTGGTCGGTCCTGGCCTGTAGTAGTATACGGTATTATAGGTCGGTCCTGGCCTGTAGTAGTATACGGTATTATTGGTCGGTCCTGGCCTGTAGTAGTATACGGTATTATTGGTCGGTCCTGGCCTGTAGTAGTATACGGTATTATTGGTCGGTCCTGGCCTGTAGTAGTATACGGTATTATAGGTCGGTCCTGGCCTGTAGTAGTATACGGTATTATTGGTTGGTCCTGGCCTGTAGTAGTATACGGTAGTATTGGTCGGTCCTGGCCTGTAGTAGTATACGGTATTATTGGTCGGTCCTGGCCTGTAGTAGTATACGGTATTATAGGTCGGTCCTGGCCTGTAGTAGTATACGGTATTATTGGTTGGTCCTGGCCTGTAGTAGTATACGGTATTATAGGTCGGTCCTGGCCTGTAGTAGTATACGGTATTATAGGTCGGTCCTGGGCTGTAGTATTATACGGTATTATAGGTCGGTCCTGGGCTGTAGTAGTATATGGTATTATAGGTCGGTCCTGGCCTGTAGTAGTATACGGTATTATAGGTCGGTCCTGGGCTGTAGTAGTATACGGTATTATAGGTCGGTCCTGGCCTGTAGTAGTATACGGTATTATAGGTCGGTCCTGGGCTGTAGTAGTATATGGTATTATAGGTCGGTCCTGGGCTGTAGTAGTATACGGTATTATAGGTCGGTCCTGGCCTGTAGTAGTATACGGTATTATAGGTCGGTCCTGGGCTGTAGTAGTATACGGTATTATCGGTCAGCTGTATTGCTGTCCTTATCACTTGTATACATGTTGTTTTGTGCCTGGCAGGGACAGGGTTAAAGCCGCCAGTGTGCCGCGCGCTCACGTAATTGATGGGCCCTCGTACACCATCAGTGAGTCTCTTTGTACTGCGCTCGGGGCCCGCAGGACCTGCTAGTCTTGGATACTGCTCAAAGGGAATGTGTAATTCTGGTTTTCTCAGCGTTCCTGCGCCCGTCATCGTAGAGCGCGCTCGCAGAGTTCTCTTCTCTCCGGCACATAATGAGGGGCCTTTGATGCAGTAACCCAGATTTATGTAACCCCTTCATCCTTGGCAGCCGCCCGCCCGTCGTCAGGAGATGCCACTTAGCTGCCGTCTCCTCCAGTTTTCCTCATTAGTGGCAGTGATGATAATTAGTAACACTCGTCACATTAGTCGTCCGACAGGTGATGTGTGTGGCCCACTGTCTGAGGGCTATGGTGGGGACAGGCAGGCTGGATTCTAGCACCCCATCATTAATTCCCAGGGGAGATGGAGGGGTCTAAGAGAGGGTAGAGGAGACGGGTCTGGGGGGGACAGAGGAGATGGAGGGGTCTAAGAGAGGGTAGAGGAGACGGGTCGGGGCAGAGGAGATGGAGGGGTCAGGGGGTAGAGGACGGGTCTGGGGGGGACAGAGGAGATGGAGGGGTCTAGGAGAGGGTAGAGGAGACGGGTCTGGGGGGGACAGAGGAGATGGAGGGGTCTAGGAGAGGGTAGAGGAGACGGGTCTGGGGGGGACAGAGGAGATGGAGGGGTCTAGAAGAGGGTAGAGGAGACGGGTCTGGGGGGGACAGAGGAGATGGAGGGGTCTAGAGAGAGGGTAAAGGAGACGGGTCTGGGGGGGACAGAGGAGATGGAGGGGTCTAGGAGAGGGTAAAGGAGACGGGTCTGGGGGGGACAGAGGAGATGGAGGGGTCTAGAAGAGGGTAGAGGAGACGGGTCTGGGGGGGACAGAGGAGATGGAGGGGTCTAGGAGAGGGTAAAGGAGACGGGTCTGGGGGGGACAGAGGAGATGGAGGGGTCTAGGAGAGGGTAAAGGAGACCGGTCTGGGGGGACAGAGGAGATGGAGGGGTCTAAGAGAGGGTAGAGGAGACGGGTCTGGGGGGGACAGAGGAGATGGAGGGGTCTAAGAGAGGGTAGAGGAGATGGAGGGGTCTAGGAGAGGGTAGAGGAGACGGGTCTGGGGGGGACAAAGGAGATGGAGGGGTCTAAGAGAGGGTAGAGGAGACGGGTCTGGGGGGGACAGAGGAGATGGAGGGGTCTAGGAGAGGGTAGAGGAGACGGGTCTGGGGGGACAGAGGAGATGGAGGGGTCTAGGAGAGGGTAGAGGAGACCGGTCTGGGGGGACAGAGGAGATGGAGGGGTCTAAGAGAGGGTAAAGGAGACCGGTCTGGGGGGGACAGAGGAGATGGAGCGGTCTAGGAGAGGGTAGAGGAGACGGGTCTGGGGGGACAGAGGAGATGGAGGGGTCTAGGAGAGGGTAGAGGAGACGGGTCTGGGAGGACAGAGGAGATGGAGGGGTCTAGGAGAGGGTAGAGGAGACGGGTCTGGGGGGACAGAGGAGATGGAGGGGTCTAGAAGAGGGTAGAGGAGACGGGTCTGGGGGGACAGAGGAGATGGAGGGGTCTAGGAGAGGGTAGAGGAGACGGGTCTGGGGGGGACAGAGGAGATGGAGGGGTCTAAGAGAGGGTAGAGGAGACGGGTCTGGGGGGACAGAGGAGATGGAGGGGTCTAGGAGAGGGTAGAGGAGACGGGTCTGGGGGGGACAGAGGAGATGGAGGGGTCTAAGAGAGGGTAGAGGAGACGGGTCTGGGGGGGACAGAGGAGGTGGAGGGGTCTAGGAGAGGGTAGAGGAGACGGGTCTGGGGGGGACAGAGGAGATGGAGGGGTCTAGGAGAGGGTAAAGGAGACGGGTCTGGGGGGGACAGAGGAGATGGAGGGGTCTAGGAGAGGGTAGAGGAGACGGGTCTGGGGGGACAGAGCAGATGGAGCGGTCTAGGAGAGGGTAGAGGACACGGGTCTGGGGGGTCAGAGGAGGTGGAGGGGTCTAGGAGAGGGTAAAGGAGACGGGTCTGGGGGGACAGAGGAGATGGAGGGGTCTAGGAGAGGGTAGAGGAGACGGGTCTGGGGGGGACAGAGGAGATGGAGGGGTCTAGGAGAGGGTAAAGGAGACGGGTCTGGGGGGGACAGAGCAGATGGAGGGGTCTAGGAGAGGGTAGAGGAGACAGGTCTGGGGGGGACAGAGGAGATGGAGGGGTCTAGGAGAGGGTAGAGGAGACGGGTCTGGGGGGGACAGAGGAGATGGAGGGGTCTAGGAGAGGGTAAAGGAGATGGGTCTGGGGGGGACAGAGGAGATGGAGGGGTCTAGGAGAGGGTAAAGGAGACGGGTCTGGGGGGGACAGAGGAGATGGAGGGGTCTAGAAGAGGGTAGAGGAGACGGGTCTGGGGGGGACAGAGGAGATGGAGGGGTCTAGGAGAGGGTAAAGGAGACGGGTCTGGGGGGGACAGAGGAGATGGAGGGGTCTAGGAGAGGGTAAAGGAGACGGGTCTTGGGGGGACAGAGGAGATGGAGGGGTCTAGGAGAGGGTAAAGGAGACGGGTCTGGGGGGGACAGAGGAGATGGAGGGGTCTAGGAGAGGGTAAAGGAGACCGGTCTGGGGGGGACAGAGGAGATGGAGGGGTCTAAGAGAGGGTAGAGGAGATGGAGGGGTCTAGGAGAGGGTAGAGGAGACGGGTCTGGGGGGGACAGAGGAGATGGAGGGGTCTAGGAGAGGGTAGAGGAGACGGGTCTGGGGGGGACAGAGGAGATGGAGGGGTCTAGGAGAGGGTAAAGGAGACCGGTCTGGGGGGGACAGAGGAGATGGAGGGGTCTAAGAGAGGGTAGAGGAGACGGGTCTGGGGGGGACAGAGGAGATGGAGGGGTCTAAGAGAGGGTAGAGGAGACGGGTCTGGGGGGGACAGAGGAGATGGAGGGGTCTAGGAGAGGGTAGAGGAGACGAGTCTGGGGGGACAGAGGAGATGGAGGGGTCTAGGAGAGGGTAGAGGAGACCGGTCTGGGGGGACAGAGGAGATGGAGGGGTCTAGGAGAGGGTAAAGGAGACCGGTCTGGGGGGGACAGAGGAGATGGAGGGGTCTAGGAGAGGGTAGAGGAGACGGGTATGGGGGGGACAGAGGAGATGGAGGGGTCTAGAAGAGGGTAGAGGAGACGGGTCTGGGGGGACAGAGGAGATGGAGGGGTCTAGGAGAGGGTAGAGGAGACGGGTCTGGGGGGGACAGAGGAGATGGAGGGGTCTAGGAGAGGGTAGAGGAGACGGGTCTGGGGGGACAGAGGAGATGGAGGGGTCTAGGAGAGGGTAGAGGAGACGGGTCTGGGGGGACAGAGGAGATGGAGGGGTCTAAGAGAGGGTAGAGGAGACGGGTCTGGGGGGGACAGAGGAGATGGAGGGGTCTAGGAGAGGGTAGAGGAGACGGGTCTGGGGGGACAGAGGAGATGGAGGGGTCTAGGAGAGGGTAGAGGAGACAGGTCTGGGGGGACAGAGGAGATGGAGGGGTCTAGAAGAGGGTAGAGGAGATGGAGGGGTCTAGGAGAGGGTAGAGGAGATGGAGGGGTCTAGAGGAGGGTAGAGGAGACGGGTCTGGGGGGACAGAGGAGATGGAGGGGTCTAGGAGAGGGTAGAGGAGACAGGTCTGGGGGACAGAGGAGATGGAGGGGTCTAGAAGAGGGTAGAGGAGACAGGTCTGGGGGACAGAGGAGATGGAGGGGTCTAGGAGAGGGTAGAGGAGATGGAGGGGTCTAGGAGAGGGTAAAGGAGACGGGTCTGGGGGGACAGAGGAGATGGAGGGGTCTAAGAGAGGGTAGAGGAGACGGGTCTGGGGGGGACAGAGGAGATGAATGGGTCTAAGAGAGGGTAGAGGAGATGGAGGGGTCTAGGAGAGGGTAGAGGAGACGGGTCTGGGGGGGACAGAGGAGATGGAGGGGTCTAGGAGAGGGTAGAGGAGACGGGTCTGGGGGGACAGAGGAGATGGAGGGGTCTAGGAGAGGGTAGAGGAGACCGGTCTGGGGGGACAGAGGAGATGGAGGGGTCTAGAAGAGGGTAGAGGAGACGGGTCTGGGGGGGACAGAGGAGATGGAGGGGTCTAGGAGAGGGTAAAGGAGACGGGTCTGGGGGGGACAGAGGAGATGGAGGGGTCTAGGAGAGGGTAAAGGAGACCGGTCTGGGGGGACAGAGGAGATGGAGGGGTCTAAGAGAGGGTAGAGGAGACGGGTCTGGGGGGGACAGAGGAGATGGAGGGGTCTAAGAGAGGGTAGAGGAGATGGAGGGGTCTAGGAGAGGGTAGAGGAGACGGGTCTGGGGGGACAGAGGAGATGGAGGGGTCTAGGAGAGGGTAGAGGAGACGGGTCTGGGGGGACAGAGGAGATGGAGGGGTCTAGGAGAGGGTAGAGGAGACCGGTCTGGGGGGACAGAGGAGATGGAGGGGTCTAGAAGAGGGTAGAGGAGACGGGTCTGGGGGGGACAGAGGAGATGGAGGGGTCTAGAAGAGGGTAGAGGAGACGGGTCTGGGGGGGACAGAGGAGATGGAGGGGTCTAGGAGGGGGTAAAGGAGACGGGTCTGGGGGGGACAGAGGAGATGGAGGGGTCTAGGAGAGGGTAAAGGAGACGGGTCTGGGGGGACAGAGGAGATGGAGGGGTCTAGGAGAGGGTAAAGGAGACCGGTCTGGGGGGGACAGAGGAGATGGAGGGGTCTAAGAGAGGGTAGAGGAGACGGGTCTGGGGGGGACAGAGGAGATGGAGGGGTCTAAGAGAGGGTAGAGGAGATGGAGGGGTCTAGGAGAGGGTAGAGGAGACGGGTCTGGGGGGGACAAAGGAGATGGAGGGGTCTAAGAGAGGGTAGAGGAGACGGGTCTGGGGGGGACAGAGGAGATGGAGGGGTCTAGGAGAGGGTAGAGGAGACGGGTCTGGGGGGACAGAGGAGATGGAGGGGTCTAGGAGAGGGTAGAGGAGACCGGTCTGGGGGGACAGAGGAGATGGAGGGGTCTAAGAGAGGGTAAAGGAGACCGGTCTGGGGGGGACAGAGGAGATGGAGGGGTCTAAGAGAGGGTAGAGGAGATGGAGGGGTCTAGGAGAGGGTAGAGGAGACGGGTCTGGGAGGACAGAGGAGATGGAGGGGTCTAGGAGAGGGTAGAGGAGACGGGTCTGGGAGGACAGAGGAGATGGAGGGGTCTAGGAGAGGGTAGAGGAGACGGGTCTGGGGGGACAGAGGAGATGGAGGGGTCTAGAAGAGGGTAGAGGAGACGGGTCTGGGGGGACAGAGGAGATGGAGGGGTCTAGGAGAGGGTAGAGGAGACGGGTCTGGGGGGGACAGAGGAGATGGAGGGGTCTAAGAGAGGGTAGAGGAGACGGGTCTGGGGGGACAGAGGAGATGGAGGGGTCTAGGAGAGGGTAGAGGAGACGGGTCTGGGGGGGACAGAGGAGATGGAGGGGTCTAAGAGAGGGTAGAGGAGACGGGTCTGGGGGGGACAGAGGAGGTGGAGGGGTCTAGGAGAGGGTAGAGGAGACGGGTCTGGGGGGGACAGAGGAGATGGAGGGGTCTAGGAGAGGGTAAAGGAGACGGGTCTGGGGGGGACAGAGGAGATGGAGGGGTCTAGGAGAGGGTAGAGGAGACGGGTCTGGGGGGACAGAGCAGATGGAGCGGTCTAGGAGAGGGTAGAGGACACGGGTCTGGGGGGTCAGAGGAGGTGGAGGGGTCTAGGAGAGGGTAAAGGAGACGGGTCTGGGGGGACAGAGGAGATGGAGGGGTCTAGGAGAGGGTAGAGGAGACGGGTCTGGGGGGGACAGAGGAGATGGAGGGGTCTAGGAGAGGGTAAAGGAGACGGGTCTGGGGGGGACAGAGCAGATGGAGGGGTCTAGGAGAGGGTAGAGGAGACGGGTCTGGGGGGGACAGAGGAGATGGAGGGGTCTAGGAGAGGGTAGAGGAGACGGGTCTGGGGGGGACAGAGGAGATGGAGGGGTCTAGGAGAGGGTAAAGGAGACGGGTCTGGGGGGGACAGAGGAGATGGAGGGGTCTAGGAGAGGGTAAAGGAGACGGGTCTGGGGGGGACAGAGGAGATGGAGGGGTCTAGAAGAGGGTAGAGGAGACGGGTCTGGGGGGGACAGAGGAGATGGAGGGGTCTAGGAGAGGGTAAAGGAGACGGGTCTGGGGGGGACAGAGGAGATGGAGGGGTCTAGGAGAGGGTAAAGGAGACGGGTCTTGGGGGGACAGAGGAGATGGAGGGGTCTAGGAGAGGGTAAAGGAGACGGGTCTGGGGGGGACAGAGGAGATGGAGGGGTCTAGGAGAGGGTAAAGGAGACCGGTCTGGGGGGGACAGAGGAGATGGAGGGGTCTAAGAGAGGGTAGAGGAGATGGAGGGGTCTAGGAGAGGGTAGAGGAGACGGGTCTGGGGGGGACAGAGGAGATGGAGGGGTCTAGGAGAGGGTAGAGGAGACGGGTCTGGGGGGGACAGAGGAGATGGAGGGGTCTAGGAGAGGGTAAAGGAGACCGGTCTGGGGGGGACAGAGGAGATGGAGGGGTCTAAGAGAGGGTAGAGGAGACGGGTCTGGGGGGACAGAGGAGATGGAGGGGTCTAAGAGAGGGTAGAGGAGAGGGGGGGGGGGGGGGCGAGGGTCTGGGGGGACAGAGGAGATGGAGGGGTCTAGGAGAGGGTAGAGGAGACAGGTCTGGGGGGACAGAGGAGATGGAGGGGTCTAGAAGAGGGTAGAGGAGATGGAGGGGTCTAGGAGAGGGTTGGGCAGAGGAGATGGAGGGGTCTAGAGGGAGGGTAGAGGAGACGGGTCTGGGGGGACAGAGGAGATGGAGGGGTCTAGGAGAGGGTAAAGGAGACAGGTCTGGGGGACAGAGGAGATGGAGGGGTCTAGAAGAGGGTAGAGGAGACAGGTCTGGGGGACAGAGGAGATGGAGGGGTCTAGGAGAGGGTAGAGGAGATGGAGGGGTCTAGAAGAGGGTAGAGGAGACGGGTCTGGGGGGACAGAGGAGATGGAGGGGTCTAGAAGAGGGTAGAGGAGAGGGGTCTGGGGGGACAGAGGAGATGGAGGGGTCTAGGAGAGGGTAGAGGAGACAGGTCTGGGGGGACAGAGGAGATGGAGGGGTCTAGAAGAGGGTAGAGGAGATGGAGGGGTCTAGGAGAGGGTAGAGGAGACGGGTCTGGGGGGGACAGAGGAGATGGAGGGGTCTAGGAGAGGGTAGAGGAGACGGGTCTGGGGGGACAGAGGAGATGGAGGGGTCTAGGAGAGGGTAGAGGAGATGGAGGGGTCTAGAGGAGGGTAGAGGAGACGGGTCTGGGGGGACAGAGGAGATGGAGGGGTCTAGGAGAGGGTAGAGGAGACAGGTCTGGGGGACAGAGGAGATGGAGGGGTCTAGAAGAGGGTAGAGGAGACAGGTCTGGGGGACAGAGGAGATGGAGGGGTCTAGGAGAGGGTAGAGGAGATGGAGGGGTCTAGAAGAGGGTAGAGGAGACGGGTCTGGGGGGACAGCGGAGATGGAGGGGTCTAGAAGAGGGTAGAGGAGACGGGTCTGGGGGGGACAGAGGAGATGGAGGGGTCTAAGAGAGGGTAGAGGAGACGGGTCTCGGGGGGACAGAGGAGATGGAGGGGTCTAGGAGAGGGTAGAGGAGACGGGTCTGGGGGGGACAGAGGAGATGGAGGGGTCTAGAAGAGGGTAGAGGAGACGGGTCTGGGGGGGACAGAGGAGATGGAGGGGTCTAGGAGAGGGTAGAGGAGACGGGTCTGGGGGGGACAGAGGAGATGGAGGGGTCTAGAAGAGGGTAGAGGAGACGGGTCCTGGTCTGAGGTGATGGAGGGGTCTGGAGCAGAGGGCTGAAGACATGGAGGGGTCTGGGTTATGGGTTTGGTGGGGGGGCAAATGGATCTGGTGAGAGGGGACAGGGGGTCTGGAGGTGGTATGAGGGGTCTAGTAGATAAAATTGGGTGTGGGTCCGGTGTTGTATCTGATTCCTCGGAGGTAGCCTTATTGCGGGCCCTTGTATTGCTGGGGCCCCTTCTGACAGCTCTGACCCCCTCTAATCTCCTGCTGTTGTCTTGGATGTGGGAGGTGTCAGCAGTCAGGGACTCGAGGAGTTAATGTGTGACACGTGTGTGCGTGCTCCGCTGCGTGACCTGATTCTCTCGCGCTCCGTGTCAGTGACAAAATCTGAAAGACAAAGTGGCCGAGCGTATTGTATGTGTAATAATGGGGGGCAACAGTGTGATGTACTTATATACACACACACAACCTATAGGTATACTGACCCTGTGCCCCCATATATATACTGACCCTGTGCCCCCATATATATACTGACCCTGTGCCCCCATATATATACTGACCCTGCGCCCCCATATATATACTGACCCTGCGCCCCTATATATATATATACAGTACAGACCAAAAGTTTGGACACCTTCTCATTCCAAGAGTTTTCTGTATTTTCATGACTATAAAAATTGTAGATTCACACTGAAGGCATCAAAACTATGAATTACCACATGTGGAATTATATACTTACCAAAAAGTGTGACACAGCTGAAAATATGTCTTATATTCTAGGTTCTTCAAAGTAGCCACCTTTTGCTTTGATTACTGCTTTGCACACTCTTGGCATTCTCTTGAGGAGCTTCAAGAGGTAGTCACCTGAAATGGTTTTCACTTCACAGGTGTGCCCTGTCAGGTGTAATAAGTGGGATTTCTTGCCTTATAAATGGGGTTGGGACCATCAGTTGTGTTGTTCAGAAGTCAGGTGGATACACAGCTGATAGTCCTACTGAATGGAGTGTTAGAATTTGTATTATGGCAAGAAAAAAGCAGCTAAGTAAAGAAAAACGAGTGGCCATCATTACTTTAAGAAATGAAGGTCAGTCAGTCCGAAAAATTGGGAAAACTTTGAAAGTGTCCCCAAGTGCAGTGGCCAAAACCATCAAGCACTACAAAGAAACTGGCTCACATGAGGACCGCCCCAGGAAAGGAAGACCAAGAGTCACCTCTGCTGCAGAGGATAAGTTCATCCGAGTCACCAGCCTCAGAATTGGCAGGTTAACAGCAGCTCAGATTAGAGACCAGGTCAATGCCACACAGAGTTCTAGCAGCAGACACATCTCTACAACAACTGGTAAGAGGAGACTGTGTGCAGCAGGCCTTCATGGTAAAATAGCTGCTAGGAAACCACTGCTAAGGACAGGCAACAAGCACAAGAAGAACACAAGGAATGGACATTAGACCTGTGGAAATCTGGGCTTTGGTCTGATGAGTCCAAATTTGAGATCTTTGGTTCCAACCACCGTGTCTTTGTGCGACGCAGAAAAGGTGAACGAATGGACTCTACATGCCTGGTTCCCACCGTGAAGCATGGAGGAGGAGGTGTGATGGTGCTTTGCTGGTGACACTGTTGGGGATTTATTCAAAATTGAAGGAATACTGAACCAGCATGGTTACCACAGCAT
Organism: Leptodactylus fallax; assembly: GCA_947044405.1. Lineage (NCBI taxonomy): Eukaryota > Metazoa > Chordata > Amphibia > Anura > Leptodactylidae > Leptodactylus > Leptodactylus fallax. The sequence continues at coordinate 90,625 of CAMRHE010001311.1, forward strand.
CTTGCAGCGGCATGTTATTCCATCTGGTTTCCGTTTAGTTTTTTCAACAGAACAATGGCCCCAAACACACCTCCAGACTGTGTAAGGGCTATTTGACCAAGAAGGAGAGTGATGGGGTGCTACGCCAGATGACCTGGCCTCCACAGTCACCAGACCTGAACCCAATCGAGATGGTTTGGGGTGAGCTGGGCCGCAGAGTGAAGGCAAAAGGGCCAACAAGTGCTAAGCATCTCTGGGAACTCCTTCAAGACTGTTGGAAGACCATTTCAGGTGACTACCTCTTGAAGCTCATCAAGAGAATGCCAAGAGTGTGCAAAGCAGTAATCAAAGCAAAAGGTGGCTACTTTGAAGAACCTAGAATATAAGACATATTTTCAGTTGTTTCACACTTTTTTGGTAAGTATATAATTCCACATGTGGTAATTCATAGTTTTGATGCCTTCAGTGTGAATCTACAATTTTTATAGTCATGAAAATACAGAAAACTCTTGGAATGAGAAGGTGTGTCCAAACTTTTGGTCTGTACTGTGTGTGTATACATATATATATACAGTCCAGTCACCCCTATATATGTATGTGTCACACACTGCCCCTATAGATATAACATATATACAGTCCAGTCGCCCCTATGTATGTACAGTGTATGTCACACACTGCCCCTATAGATGTTTATATATATATATATATATATATATATATAACATATACAGTCCGGTCGCCCCTATGTATGTATATGTCACACACTGCCCCTTTCACTGAATTTCCCCACAGTGGGACTATTAAAGGACTATTATTATTATTATAGATATATATATATAACATATATACAGTCTGGTCTCCCCTATGTATGTACAGTGTATCTCACACACTGCCCCTATAGATAGATAGATAGATATATAACATATACAGTCCGGTCGCCCCTATGTATGTATATGTCACACACTGCCCCTATAGATATATATATAACATATATACAGTCCGGTCGCCCCTCACGTCTCTTCTGTGTTGCAGAGGCTGGAGCGCTGTGTTGCGCTGGTGACTTCCATGACAAATGGCGTTTCGGAGAGAGAAGCCAACGACGCGCTGAACGCTTACGTAAGTTCCTCTATGTTATATACTCTGCACTGCTATTGCTCCCTGTTATCAGCTCCAGTCCTCCCAGCAGATTACCGTCTCTATCCTGCGATATCTATCTATGGCTGCGGCCGCTGAGCTCTCCACCTACACCTATATAAGAATGCTTCTCACAGCTGAGGGTTTGTTACAGTGCAGCCGTCTACACAGTCTGGAGCCTGCAGAGGATACATTGTAGCAACCCCTCAGCTGTGAGAAGTATTCTGGCTATATGTAGGAATTCCATAAACCCCCTGTACACAGCTGGGCAGACATGACGGTCACATGACCTGAGGCGCTGTCTATCCCTGCTCCGGTGGAGCTCACAGTCTAATCCCCCCCCCAGCAGGGGTTGGAGACCCTCGTTCTAGAACCGTGGAGCGGCCCATACACGGGCTGTGTACCAAGACGGATTATAGTTCTGCCAGCTGCTGCCCCCACTCGCACAGCGCCTGCCGCTCCCACTGCGGATCGCTTCCTTCAGTCTGTCTATTATACTGAGTCTTATCTGTCTACTCCAGGTCTGCAAAGGAGCCAGTCAGCATGAAGAGGTGTGCCTGGGGCTATTCACACTGGTGCTGTCTGAGCCGGCGCAGGCACAGAAGGTAAGTGACAGCCATGATGGCCGACAGGGTCACCTGCTATCAGCTTGTGCTAGATCTGATGGTGGGGGTTACACGTGATGGCGTCTATAGCTGGGGCAGATGATGGGGGTTATTGGGCCGGTTCTCTCTCCATAGCTGGGGCAGATGATGGGGGTTATTGGGCCGGTTCTCTCTCCATAGCTGGGGCAGATGATGGGGGTTATTGGGCCGGTTCTCACTCCATAGCTGGGGCAGATGATGGGGGTTATTGGGCAGGTTCTCTCTCTATAGCTGGGACAGATGATGGGGGTTATTGGGCAGGTTCTCTCTCTATAGCTGGGGCAGATGATGGGGGTTATTGGGCTGGTTCTCTCTCCATAGCTGGGGCAGATGATGGGGGTTATTGGGCCGGTTCTCTCTCCATAGCTGGGGCAGATGATGGGGGTTATTGGGCCGGTTCTCTCCATAGATGATGGGGGTTATTGGGCCGGTTCTCTCTCTATAGCTGGGACAGATGATGGGGGTTATTGGGCCGGTTCTCTCTCTATAGCTGGGGCAGATGATGGGGGTTATTGGGCCGGTTCTCTCTCCATAGCTGGGGCAGATGATGGGGGTTATTGGGCAGGTTCTCTCTCCATAGCTGGGGCAGATGATGGGGGTTATTGGGTAGGTTCTCTCTCCATAGCTGGGGCAGATGATGGGGGTTATTGGGGAGGTTCTCTCTCTATAGCTGGGGCAGATGATGGGGGTTATTGGGCAGGTTCTCTCTCCATAGCTGGGGCAGATGATGGGGTTATTGGGCAGGTTCTCTCTCCATAGCTGGGGCAGATGATGGGGGTTATTGGGCAGGTTCTCTCTCTCCATAGCTGGGGCAGATGATGGGGTTATTGGGCAGGTTCTCTCTCCGTAGCTGGGGCAGATGATGGGGGTTATTGGGCCGGTTCTCTCCATAGATGATGGGGGTTATTGGGCCGGTTCTCTCTCCATAGCTGGGGCAGATGATGGGGGTTATTGGGCCTGTTCTCACTCCATAGCTGGGGCAGATGATGGGGGTTATTGGGCCGGTTCTCTCTCCGTAGCTGGGGCAGATGATGGGGGTTATTGAGCCGGTTCTCTCTCCATAGCTGGGGCAGATGATGGGGGTTATTGGGACGGTTCTCTCTCCGTAGCTGGGGCAGATGATGGGGGTTATTGGGCCGGTTCTCTCTCCATAGCTGGGGCAGATGATGGGGGTTATTGAGCCGGTTCTCTCTCCATAGCTGGGGCAGATGATGGGGTTATTGGGCAGGTTCTCTCTCCATAGCTGGGGCAGATGATGGGGGTTATTGGGCCGGTTCTCTCTCCATAGCTGGGGCAGATGATGGGGGTTATTGGGCCGGTTCTCTCTCCATAGCTGGGGCAGATGATGGGGTTATTGGGCAGGTTCTCACTCCATAGCTGGGGCAGATGATGGGGGTTATTGGGCCGGTTCTCTCTCTATAGCTGGGACAGATGATGGGGGTTGGGGGGCCGGTCTCTCTCCGTAGCTGGGGCAGATGATGGGGGTTATTGGGCCGGTTCTCTCTCTATAGCTGGGGCAGATGATGGGGGTTATTGGGCCGGTTCTCTCTCTATAGCTGGGGCAGATGATGGGGGTTATTGGGCCGGTTCTCTCTCCGTAGCTGGGGCAGATGATGGGGGTTATTGGGCAGGTTCTCCATAGCTGGGGCAGATGATGGGGGTTATTGGGTCGGTTCTCTCTCCATAGCTGGGGCAGATGATGGGGGTTATTGGGCCGGTTCTCTCCATAGCTGGGGCAGATGATGGGGGTTATTGGGCCGGTTCTCACTCCATAGCTGGGACAGATGATGGGGGTTATTGGGCCGGTTCTCTCCATAGCTGGGGCAGATGATGGGGGTTATTGGGCCGGTTCTCTCCATAGATAATGGGGGTTATTGGGCCGGTTCTCACTCCATAGCTGGGGCAGATGATGGGGGTTATTGGGCCGGTTCTCTCTCCATAGCTGGGGCAGATGATGGGGGTTATTGGGCCGGTTCTCTCTCTATAGCTGGGACAGATGATGGGGGTTATTGGGCCGGTTCTCTCTCCATAGCTGGGGCAGATGATGGGGGTTATTGGGCCGGTTCTCACTCCATAGCTGGGGCAGATGATGGGGGTTATTGGGCCGGTTCTCTCTCCATAGCTGGGGCAGATGATGGGGGTTATTGGGCCGGTTCTCTCCATAGCTGGGGCAGATGATGGGGTTATTGGGCCGGTTCTCTCCATAGATGATGGGGTTATTGGGCCGGTTCTCTCTCCATAGCTGGGGCAGATGATGGGGTTATTGGGCCGGTTCTCTCTCCATAGCTGGGGCAGATGATGGGGGTTATTGGGCGGTTCTCTCTCCATAGCTGGGGCAGATGATGGGGGTTATTGGGCGGTTCTCTCTTCGTAGCTGGGGCAGATGATGGGGGTTATTGGGCCGGTTCTCTCTCCATAGCTGGGGCAGATGATGGGGGTTATTGGGCCGGTTCTCTCTCCATAGCTGGGGCAGATGATGGGGGTTATTGGGCCGGTTCTCTCTCTATAGCTGGGGCAGATGATGGGGGTTATTGGGCCGGTTCTCTCTCCATAGCTGGGGCAGATGATGGGGGTTATTGGGCCGGTTCTCACTCCATAGCTGGGGCAGATGATGGGGTTATTGGGCCGGTTCTCTCTCCATAGCTGGGGCAGATGATGGGGGTTATTGGGCCTGTTCTCACTCCATAGCTGGGGCAGATGATGGGGGTTATTGGGCGGTTCTCTCTCCATAGCTGGGGCAGATGATGGGGGTTATTGGGCCGGTTCTCTCTCCATAGCTGGGGCAGATGATGGGGGTTATTGGGCCGGTTCTCTCCATAGATGATGGGGGTTATTGGGCCGGTTCTCTCTCCATAGCTGGGGCAGATGATGGGGGTTATTGGGCCGGTTCTCTCTCCATAGCTGGGGCAGATGATGGGGGTTATTGGGCCGGTTCTCTCTCCATAGCTGGGGCAGATGATGGGGGTTATTGGGCAGGTTCTCTCCATTGCTGGGGCAGATGATGGGGGTTATTGGGCCGGTTCTCACTCCATAGCTGGGGCAGATGATGGGGGTTATTGGGCCGGTTCTCTCTCCATAGCTGGGGCAGATGATGGGGGTTATTGGGCCGGTTCTCTCTCCATAGCTGGGGCAGATGATGGGGGTTATTGGGCCGGTTCTCTCCATAGATGATGGGGGTTATTGGGCAGGTTCTCTCTCCATAGCTGGGGCAGATGATGGGGGTTATTGGGCCGGTTCGCTCTCCATAGCTGGGGCAGATGATGGGGGTTATTGGGCAGGTTCTCTCTCCATAGCTGGGGCAGATGATGGGGTTATTGGGCAGGTTCTCTCTCCATAGCTGGGGCAGATGATGGGGGTTATTGGGCCGGTTCTCTCTCCATAGCTGGGGCAGATGATGGGGGTTATTGGGCAGGTTCTCTCTCCATAGCTGGGGCAGATGATGGGGGTTATTGGGGAGGTTCTCACTCTATAGCTGGGGCAGATGATGGGGTTATTGGGCAGGTTCTCTCCATTGCTGGGGCAGATGATGGGGGTTATTGGGCCGGTTCTCTCTCTATAGCTGGGGCAGATGATGGGGGTTATTGGGCCGGTTCTCTCTCCATAGCTGGGGCAGATGATGGGGGTTATTGGGCCGGTTCTCTCTCTATAGCTGGGGCAGATGATGGGGGTTATTGGGCAGGTTCTCTCTCTATAGCTGGGGCAGATGATGGGGGTTATTGGGCCGGTTGTCTCTCCATAGCTGGGGCAGATGATGGGGGTTATTGGGCCGGTTCTCTCTCCATAGCTGGGGCAGATGATGGGGGTTATTGGGCCGGTTCTCTCTCCATAGCTGGGGCAGATGATGGGGGTTATTGGGCCGGTTCTCTCTCCATAGCTGGGGCAGATGATGGGGGTTATTGGGCCGGTTCTCTCTCCATAGCTGGGGCAGATGATGGGGGTTATTGGGCCGGTTCTCTCTCTATAGCTGGGACAGATGATGGGGGTTATTGGGCCGGTTCTCTCTCTATAGCTGGGGCACATGATGGGGGTTATTGGGCAGGTTCTCTCCATAGATGATGGGGGTATGTTTTGGAGTAGAAGATTGTAAGCTCCTCTGCCACAGACTCCATATTAACCCCTTCCGTGCTGCAGGAGCCCGCTTCCCCCGCCTAGCCTTTTGTATTTTTGCATTCCGTGCGCGTCGGACAGGGGAGGCGCCCTCCGATATTTCGGGAAACGTTAAGCAAACACTTTCGCCCTGGGAGAGGGCGCGACCCCTGGCCATGGCTTTGTTTTCCTTCTGTGATGTTGGCATATTTGTAGGGTAATTACAATCACGGATGGGAGGAAGCCAGCGAGCGAGCGGCAGCTCTGGAGAAAGTAGTCGGGGCTCAGCAGCACAGAGGACTTCAGGAGTGGGAGGGAGCAGGGTTCACAGCAGCACAGAGGACGTCAGGAGTAGGCAGATTGCATACTCCAGTCTGTAATAAACTGCTGTCTAGTTTCCACCCCCTGGGGCTATAGATATATACATATATTCAGCAGGCAGGCGAGGGTTAAGCCCCTGTGTAGTGCTGTACAGGGTTATTACCAGGAGTGGTTACTGAGCCGCCGCGCCTGCCGGGAGCCTTTCATGTAACTAATTGCTTTCTGCAGACGGACCTGGTTTCAGATCAGTGATTGAGAGGTGGGCCGCCGCCGCCGCTAATGATTCCAAGGCTGATTATTTGGGGCCTGAACCCCCCGGTGGTTTGGACTCTGGGGGTTTCTTGCAGATCCTTGAGATGTGTGCAGTTACCTTAATTGTTATTAGTTCGGCAGAATTCAGACTGCGCTCAATCTGGAAGTTTACAGCAGGGGCCGAAACCACCGGTCTGTGTCCTTGAGATCAACTGCTGCTACCTCCTACAACTACTAATGGGCAACAGTTACAGGGCCCCAGGGGCCCCCATACAGATGTATTATGTAGGGGTTCATCAGCTCCTCCGGCACTTTCCTACTGCTTGTCTGTGTGTCAGTCTTCACTGTAGTTGTAAGATTATATTCATGTACCCTGCTACAGCTATCACACTCTCTCCTTCTCTCTCTATCTCTCACTCTTTCTTTCTTTATTTCTCTCTCCCTTTCTCTTTGTATCTTTCTCTCTCTTTCTCTCTCTGTCTTCTGTCTCTTTCCCTCCTTGTGTCTCCTATAACTTTCTCATTAGCCATCCTCCTCCTTCCTGCCATGCCTTTTGATGGCTTGCTCGGTCTGTGCTGCAGGATTCTGGGCCGCAGATAATTAGATCTGCCCTTCTCTCTTTCTGTGTCTCTCCCCTTCTCTCTCTCTCTCTCTCTCTCTCTCTCTCTCTCTCTCTGTCTCTCTCTCTTTGTATCTTTCCCTCCTTGTGTCTCCTATAACTTTCTCATTAGTTGTCGTCCTCCTTCCTGCCATGTCTTTTGATGGGCGGCTCGGTCTGTGCTGCAGATAATTAGAGCTGCCCCCTCTCTCGCTCTGTGTTTTTCTCTCTCTCTCTCTCTGTCTCTCCTTCTCTGTCTCTTTCCCTCCTTGTGTCTCCTATAACTTTCTCACTAGCCATCCTCCTCTTTCCTGCCATGTCTTTTGATGGCCGGCTCGGTCTGTGCTGCAGGGTTCCGGGCCGCAGATAATTAGATATGGCACTTTGATGCTGGGCTGACACAGAGCGTGGCCCGGAGGTGTCACCGATTCTGCACCTGCGTCTCCGGCCCCCCGTATGAATGTACCCAGGGCCGAGCAGTCTATATAGAGCTTGCTTCCCTCCCCCGCCACAGTATTTTCTGTCATCTTTTATTTATCTGAGGTGTAGCGTGGCGCTCTGTGGTCATTAGCGCGCCGTCTCCCGGCTGTCGCTACCTCTGCACACAGGTTTCTCTGTACTCTTTGTACGTGTGCACACTTCGCAGCCGCACCGGGGGATATTATGGTAATTGCGGCACTTGTGACAGAATGGCAGATGACGGCGGCGGCGACTGAATCTACAGAAAAACTGGAAGAAAAGGGAATTTTATACTGTAAACTCCTCAAAGGGAAAAGCGTGGAGAAGAATCCACCTAGTGGCGGAGGGAGGGGCGGGTCAGGGGCCACATACCATGGCAGGGTACTGAAGGGGCCACAACACGCCCTCTGACCCATAAGTGGGGGGATCGCACTCCAGTAGGCCAGCTTTAAGTTGGGTTGGTGGTAGGTCTGTGAGGTGAGTGGTCTGTGTTACGTTTTGTCTGGTCTTCTCACCTACCTGATGACTGTCTCCTTGACCCCTCCCTCTCTTCATAGTGTTACCGCGACCTGGCCCTCGTCAGCCGAGACGGGATGAACATCGTACTCAACAAAATCAACCAGCTCCTAATGGAGAAATACCTGAAGCTGCAGGACACCTGCCGGACACAGGTAGGGGCTGATGGCCGCCGCCGTGGCGGGTCCCTGTGTGCTGCTCCGGTCTGGGGGCGGGCACCCTTATAATAGAAGGTGGCTGGGCACTGCACTCGAGGCAGGTGTAAGATGCGGCAGCTCAGGGAAGGGGCTACTACAAGAGAGACGGGTCTTAGGAGGTGGCAAGGTGAGGGGAGAGGTTGTGGGAATAGACGAGAGGGAGGGCCATGATGGATTTGGACCAGGTCATGGTAGATGGTTGCCCTCTGCTGACCCATGTCGTGCGGTGGGGCACTATATACATGATATATACAAAGCTGCAGGATCTGGGTATGGACACAATACTGCAGCCACACATGGCCAAACCCCCCATTGTTTCTGATAATCGAGTGGCTATTGGGGTTTCGGCCCGTATGGTTGTCCATATTGGTATGGCAGGAGACTTCTCCCAGACACGCGTGACGGCCATGTCTGCAGGAGAGGCCGCCTTCCTGACCACGTCTCGTTTCAGCTGGTGTGGCTGGTGAGGGAGCTGGTGAAGAGCAGCGTCCTGGGAGCTGACGGAGTGTGCATGACCTTCATGAAGCAGATCGCGGGTGAGTTTATGGCCAGTAGCAGGAGGACTGTGATACCCGGGCACGTATCGTGGTGGGGAGGAGGAGACGGATGGCCGCCATGGGATGTTGTTACCGGAAAATACCATTTCTTTTTTTCTTTCTCCTCACACCCCAGGGGGCGACATATCTGCTAAAAATATCTGGCTGGCGGAGAGTGTCCTGGATATTCTGATGGAGCAGAGGTAAGTGGCCCCCAAAGCCTTGTTATCATCCTATAGCCGGGCCCAGGAGGCTTCCGTGGCATTCAAGCTCAGCGACCACCATGCAGCAGAAATTCGCCTGAAATTCTACTCACTTGTGTTATATACGACCCCTGCATGAGGTATCACACTGTCTTAAATTACCTATCATGGGCGGCTGACAGCAAGTACAGGCCTCACAAGTCACAGTAGGTACAACCGCCACTCCATGACACTGGTTTCCATAGAAACGCTGACTTTAAGTAACTGCGGCCGCTGATGGCGCACACATAATCTCGCAGTACAAAATTTCTGGGAGATGTACCCTATCCTATCCCATCATCGCATCGGTGGGCAGGGAGGCAGGGGCAGGTTATGTGAGGACGAGCAGATGTCTCCAGTGTCAGCAGCACATCTGTCTCCAGTCACATGAGAGGAGCATCTCCGAAAATATAAGAATCTTGCAGGGAAATTATATCAGTGTGAAAAGAGGGGGTGGATATTAGTGTTAGGAGGGGACCCGCTATTAAGGTTAGGAGGAGGCCGGATATTAGTGTTAGCAGGGAGGTGGATATAGGATAGTGGTGTTAGGAGGGGGCCGGATATTGGATAATATTGTTAGGAGGGGGCCGGATATTGGATAATATTGTTAGGAGGGGGCCGGATATTGGATAATATTGTTAGGAGGGGGCTGGATATTGGATAATATTGTTAGGAGGGGGCCGGATATTGGATGATAATGTTAGGAGGGGGCCGGATATTGGATGATAATGTTAGGAGGGGGCCCCGATATTGGATGATATTGTTAGGAGGGGGCCGGATATTGGATATTGGTGTTAGGAGGGGGCCGGATATTGGTGTTAGGAGGGGGCTGGATATTGGTGGTAGGAGGGGGCCGGATATTGGTGGTAGGAGGGGGCCGGATATTGGTGGTAGGAGGGGGCCGGATATTGGTGTTAGGAGGGGGCCGGATATTGGTGTTAGGAGGGGGCCGGATATTGGTGTTAGGAGGGGGCCAGATATTGGTGTTAGGAGAGGGCCAGATTTTGGTGTTAGGAGGGGGCCGGATATTGGATAGTGGTGGTAGGAGGGGGCCGGATATTGGAAAGTGGTGTTAGGAGGGGGCCACATATTGGATAGTGGTGTTAGGAGGGGGCCGGATATTGGATAGTGGAGGTAGGAGGGGGCCGGATATTGGATAGTAACGTTAGAAGGGGGCAGATTTTGGATAGTAGCGTTAGTGAATTACCATGATTTCCAGTACAGCTTTACTAGAGCCTCCCTGTAGGTGGCGCTTGTGTTCATAGATGTCATACCTGCCTGAGGAGCCCACTTAGAGCGCAGTAGAGGAACAGCTGTGTCTGCAGCACCTGTTTAGTAGACCTAGAAAAGGGAAAGTGGTCATATGTCAATTGTGACCCTTGTCACCCCTGGGCACACTGTATATGCCATGCTGTACACACTCTATATACGTGCTGTACCCTCCCTATATACACCCTGTATAGACACCATAAGCACGCCGTATACACCCTATATACATAGGCTGTACCCTCCCTATATGCACATAGTATACACACACGCTGTACATTACCTTAGACTGGTCCTCTATTGGGCTGACAACCACTATGTACTAGTGATCGCCCCCTGGTGTGCCCCCCGCTTCTCATCTCCTGGCTCTCAGACTTCCAGGAAAATAATGTATGTTCCTGGCTTATAAATAGTGGGGGCGCTGTCCCTCCTGCTCTTTATTGGGATGTCAGACATTCCACACATGTGCAGGATAGACATATATGTATATGTGCCGATGAGTCCCCTATAGAAGTCGTCTGTTCACTCTGCTCGGGGCTCTTCAGTGCAGGGTAAGACATCACAGGAGATGAGGAGCAGGTGGTGCAGCAGGAGGGTGCACCCGCCAGGGGGTCAGATTCACCCTTCTCACCCTCAGTGCTGGTTAGCTCCTCCTGTCAGCAGGTAGGATACATTTAGCTTTGCTGGGTAGCTCCTCCTGTCAGCGTTGCCAGGATGATAACATTGCCCCCACCTCTAGAGGGTCATGTTGTCCGCCTCTACAGTCCTGTGACAGACCACCTCTCTGTTCATCTTGTCTTCCAGGGAGTGGGTGATGAAGAGCAGCATCCTCATCGCCATGTCCGTGTACACCTACCTGCGGCTGATCGTCGACCACCATGGTACCCCCCAGCTCCTGGCCCTCAGGCAGAAGGAGGTGGACTTCTGTATCATGCTGCTGAGAGAACGGGTAATATAAGCCTTGTATGGTCTCAGCAGACGTCCGCTGTACACTTCTCCTTTCACCTCCTCAGTTTCTTGCTTCTCCTCTATCTTGTAGTCTCACATTCAGCTCTCTCTCTCTCTCTCTCTCTCTCTCTCTCTCTCTCTCTCTCTCTCTCTCTCTCTCTTGCACATCCTTTTTCCCGCTTGCACTCTATTTTGACCTCTGTCTCTCTCTCTCTCTCACACTTTCTTGGCTTCTCTGTGACTCTTCTCTATTCCCTGCTTGCACTCACTTGACCTCTCCCGCTTGCACTTTTTCTTGGCCCCCTCACACTCTTGGGCCCACCCCCTCCCCGCTTGCACTCTACCCTCGGCTCCTTTTGCTTGCACGCTATCCTCGGCTCCTCCCTCTCACTCCTGCGCTCTACTCTCGGCTCCTCCCGTTTGTGCTCTACCTACTCTTAGCTCCTCCCTCTCCCACCTGCGCTCTACCTACCCTCGGCTCCTCCCTCTCCCGCTTGGCGCTCTACCTACCCTCGGCTCCTCCCTCTCCCTCTTGGCGCTCTACCTACCCTCGGCTCCTCCCTCTCCCGCCTGCACTCTACCTACCCTCGGCACCTCCCTCTCCACCTGTGCGCTACCTACCCTCGGCTCCTCCCTCTCCCCGCCTGCGCGCTACCTGCCCTCGGCTCCTCCCTCTCCCGCCTGCACTCTACCTACCCTCGGCTCCTCCCTCTCCACCTGCGCGCTATCTACCCTTGGCTCCTCCCTCTCCCCGCCTGCGCGCTACCTACCCCTCGGCTCCTCCCTCTCCACCTGCGCTCTACCTACCCTCGGCTCCTCCCTCTCCACCTGCGCACTACCTACCCTCGGCTCCTCCCTCTCCCCGCCTGCGCTCTACCTACCCTCGGCTCCTCCCTCTCCACCTGCGCGCTACCTACCCTCGGCTCCTCCCTCTCCACCTGCGCGCTACCTACCCTTGGCTGCTCCCTCTCCCCGCCTGCGCGCGACCTACCCTCTGCTCCTCCCTCTCCCGCCTGCACTCTACCTACCCTCGGCTCCTCCCTCTCCCGTCTGTGCTCTACCTACCCTCGGCTCCTCCCTCTCCCGTCTGTGCTCTACCTACCCTCGGCTCCTCCATCTCCCGCCTCCGCTCTCCCTATCCTCGGCTCCTCCCTCTCCGCCTGCGCTCTCCCTATCCTCGGCTCCTCCCTCTCCGCCTGCGCTCTACCTACCCCTCGGCTCCTCCCTCTCCGCCTCCGCTCTACCTACCCTCGGCTCCTCCCTCTCCACCTGCGCTCTCCCTACCCTCGGCTCCTCCTTCTCTTGCTTGGCGCCTCTGACAGTTTCCTCCTGGTATTCTCTGCAGTTCATGGACTGTTTTATGATTGGTCGGGATCTGGTCCGCCTCCTGCAGAACGTTGCGCGGATTCCTGAGTTTGATTCCCTATGGAAGGACATGCTGCACAACCCGCCGGCGCTGAGCCCCCAGTTCACAGGTAGGTACCTCCAGCTGCCCCTCCTTTGGCTGACCTTGGACGTATACAGTATACTGACGTGCCTCACTCCTGAGCAGTGGGGGGGGGGGGTGCAGATAATGGCGCCCCCTCCCCCCTTCGGCGGGGTGTAATTAGCGGCGGCTCCCTCCATGGTGCGTCTATTTATAGCCACCGCTGCCTCTGCCGCGCTCTCCTGAGCTCCTCGCCTCAGCGGCCGCCTCTCCTCTCACCGATCCAGCCGGTGCAGTGAGGCAGTGTGTGCCAGATAATGAGATTACGTGTTAACCCCTTCACTCCTGTACCAGCCCCACCATCCCTGTGTATTCTGTGTCACCCAGCTTTCCCACAGCCCTGACTATGTCTTCTCTTCCTCCAGGTATCCTGCAGCTCCTACAATCTCGCACATCCCGCAAGTTCCTGGCGTGCCGGCTGACCCCCGACATGGAGACCAAGCTCCTGTTCATGACGTCGCGGGTACGAGATTTCTGGATTGTTCTGTGGTGGCCGAAGATCTATAAAATACTCTAGTCACTACCAGAGCTGCAGTTACTACTGTACTACAATGTCTCTTATGTCCTGCTCACACCCAGAGCTGCAGTCAAAATTCTGTTGCCATTTACTGTCCAATACTCCTGACAGATTCTCGGTTACATGATGTTATACTCCAGCCACATCCAGAGCTGCAGTCACTGTTCTTCCACCTTATCATTCCTTATGCTAAGATCACATCCAGAGCTGCAGTCAGTTCTGCCAGCGTATAATGCCTATACTCCAGCCACATCCAGAGCTGCAGTCACAGTTCTGCCAGCGTATAATGCCTATACTCCAGTCACATCCAGAGCTGCAGTCACAGTTCTGCCAGCGTATAATGCCTATACTCCAGTCACATCCAGAGCTGCAGTCACAGTTCTGCCACCTTATCATTCCTTATGCTAAGATCACATCCAGAGCTGCAGTCAGTTCTGCCAGCGTATAATGCCTATACTCCAGTCACATCCAGAGCTGCAGTCACAGTTCTGCCACCTTATCATTCCTTATGCTAAGATCACATCCAGAGCTGCAGTCAGTTCTGCCAGCGTATAATGCCTATACTCCAGTCACATCCAGAGCTGCAGTCACAGTTCTGCCACCTTATCATTCCTTATGCTAAGATCACATCCAGAGCTGCAGTCACAGTTCTGCCAGCGTATAATGCCTATACTCCAGTCACATCCAGAGCTGCAGTCACATCTGCCACCACATCCTATCAACCCCCCCAGTTCTGCCAGCGTATAATGCCTATACTCCAGTCACATCCAGAGCTGCAGTCACAGTTCTGCCACCATATGATTACTTATGCTAAGACACATCCAGAGCTGCAGTCACAGTTCTGCCAGCGTATAATGCCTATACTCCAGCCACATCCGGGGCGGCCGCCACCGGGCCGCCACCATAAGACACCTATACTCCAGTCACTTTCTCTCGCCCCATCCTTTGCAGACATTATATCCCACTCTTTGCTGTGATGCATTGCATTGTGGGGGATGTGAGGCCCTGCAGCTCTGGGTGTGACTGGAGCATAAGACCTGATCCTGCGCTCTAGTGTGACGTTTCTGTCCTGCACTGCGCTGTGCTCGGCTCACCAGTTATCCCGCTGCCCTGGCTGAGCGAGCGGGTGTATGAGGGAGCGGGCGCAGCGCCGGCGTCTCCAGGATATCGGGCTCTCGATCAGTAATCACATCTGAGCCGATCACTGAGGTGGATCCTGTGTGTACAGGGCTGAGCGGCGCCCCCTGCCTAACACTGTGTATGGGGGGGCAGCTGAGGGGCAGACTTACCCATGCTTTACCCTGCCGCTCTGCCTTTCCCCCATGCTTTACCCTGCAGCCTCACTTCATTGTCACATTTCTGTATGTAGGCTGCCGCTCTGCCTGTCCCCCATGCTTTACCCTGCCTCTGTGTCCATCTCTCCGGTGCAGGTGCGTTTCGGGCAGCAGAAGAGATACCAGGACTGGTTCCAGCGGCAGTACCTCTCCACCCCGGACAGCCAATCCCTGCGCTGCGATCTGATCCGCTACATCTGCGGCGTGGTCCACCCCCTCCAACGAGGTCCTCAGCTCCGACATCCTGCCCCGCTGGGCCATCATTGGCTGGCTCCTCACTACCTGCACTGTGAGTAACCACCCAGCTCTTCCAGAGCCCTGATAGGCAGGGAGTTAGTGTGTATTAGTCTCTGACCACCCAGCTTTCCTAGGGTCCTGATGTGTATATTTACTCCATATCTTCTGTCTTGCAGTCCAACGTGGCGGCGTCTAACGCTAAGCTGGCGCTCTTCTATGATTGGCTCTTCTTCAGCCCGGAGAAGGACAGTATCATGAACATCGGTAAGATGGCGCCTGCTGATCTCGCTGCCCTTCACCCCGCTGTGCCGCTGACTTACATCTGCCAGAGGGGGCAGCACAACGGTGAGGAAGGGGGCGATCTCTGGGACACTTGTGACATGTAGAGGCGGCCATCATTAGGGATCGGTCATACTCACTAGTGCTCTCCTGATTCACCACCTTGCTAATACTCTCCCACATCCTCTTGCTGACGGTCTCCCCTCTGGCACCTGCTTGCTGGTGCTCTCCCCCCCCCTGTATTTTCGGATTCTCTGGTATTACTGCTGCCGTCTCCTCACACTGCGCCATTTTTCCTCTCTCTGCAGAGCCGGCCATATTGGTGATGCATCACTCCATGAAGCCGCACCCCGCCATCACCGCCACACTGCTGGATTTCATGTGCCGGGTAAGAGACCTGAGCAGGAGCAGCTGCCGGGGATGGTGAATTATCCATGGCTACTCTCTGCCCGCCCGCTCCAGGTGTCCGTGCACACACTGCATCTTACAAATAAAGTTCATTGCAGAGTAATCGGCACATATCGCAGTGCCATTAGGGGGCGCACTCGGCAGTCTCACCTCCCTGCACTCCTCTCATAGTAATAGCCGCCCCCACCTCCCTCGTCCTCCGCTGCAGGGCCCTGGAGACGCTGAGAAAATGCAAAAAATGTTCCCAATTTTGGAGTTAGGTTGTAGGAAGTGCGTCCTGTGGGAGACCCCCGCCCCTCCCCCCAGCCCCCCACTCTGGGTAATTGTTCTATATCCAGCCCAGGTTTTTCTCATTTGCTTCAGTTTCTGAATCCTCTACTAAGGAACCCACAAATCATGTGTGACAGGCCGACCCGTGGCCAAGAGAAGCATGGGCGGCCCTTGTACGGGGACGGCTGAGAACTTGGCGGAGCGCGAGGTGACAGGATAAGGGGAGGTTATTGATGACACTACATGGCGGCAGTATATAAGTGCCATTCCTGTGCCTGCCACTATGTCTACCAATGTATGACAACTGCCAAGTAGCTGCCTAAAATATGGTCCAAATAGGAAGAGTATACCGAACCTAGAACTGCATGTAGGGGCCCGAACCTCATCTGTAATGTTCTCTCTATATAGATCATACCCAACTTTTACCCACCACTAGAGGGACACGTCAGACAAGGTGTATTCAGCTCTCTCACCCACATCATGGAGAAGAGAGTCCTGGCGTAAGTACTGTATTACTGTACCCCTATGTACAAGAATATAACTACTATAATACTGCCCCCTATGTACAAGAATATAACTACTATAATACTGCTCCTATGTACAAGAATATAACTACTATAATACTGCTCCTATGTACAAGAATATAACTACTATAATACTGCCCCCTATGTACAAGAATATAACTACTATAATACTGCTCCTATGTACAAGAATATAACTACTATAATACTACTCCTATGTACAAGAATATATCTACTATAATACTGCTCCTATGTACAAGAATATAACTACTATAATATTGCTCCTATGTACAAGAATATAACTACTATAATACTACCTCCTATGTACAAGAATATAACTACTATAATACTACTCCTATATACATGTATATAACTACTATAATACTACTCCTATGTACAAGAATATAACT
Organism: Leptodactylus fallax; assembly: GCA_947044405.1. NCBI lineage: Eukaryota > Metazoa > Chordata > Amphibia > Anura > Leptodactylidae > Leptodactylus > Leptodactylus fallax. Next base: position 107,265 of record CAMRHE010001311.1, read on the forward strand.
ACTATAATACTGCTCCCATGTACAAGAATATAACTACTATAATACTGCTCCTATGTACAAGAATATAACTACTATAATACTACCTCCTATGTACAAGAATATAACTACTATAATACTACCTCCTATGTACAAGAATATAACTACTATAATACTACTCCTATATACATGTATATAACTACTATAATACTACTCCTATGTACAAGAATATAACTACTATAATACTGCTCCCATGTACAAGAATATAACTACTATAATACTGCTCCTATGTACAAGAATATAACTACTATAATACTACCTCCTATGTACAAGAATATAACTACTATAATACTGCTCCTATGTACAAGAATATAACTACTATAATACTGCTCCTATGTACAAGAATATAACTACTATAATACTGCTCCTATGTACAAGAATATAACTACTATAATACTGCTCCTATGTACAAGAATATAACTACTATAATACTGCTCCTATGTACAACAATATAACTACTATAATACTACTCCTATGTACAAGAATATAACTACTATAATACTGCTCCTATGTACAACAATATAACTACTATAATACTACCTCCTATGTACAAGAATATAACTACTATAATACTACCTCCTATGTACAAGAATATAACTACTATAATACTACCTCCTATGTACAAGAATATAACTACTATAATACTGCTCCTATGTACAAGAATATAACTACTATAATACTACTCCTATGTACAAGAATATAACTACTATAATACTGCCCCTATGTACAAGAATATAACTACTATAATACTGCTCCTATGTACAAGAATATAACTACTATAATACTGCTCCTATATACAAGAATATAACTACTATAATACTGCTCCTATGTACAAGAATATAACTACTATAATACCGCTCCTATGTACAAGAATATAACTACTATAATACCGCACCTATGTACAAGAATATAACTACTATAATACTGCCCCCTATGTACAAGAATATAACTACTATAATACTACTCCTATGTACAAGAATATAACTACTATAATACTGCTCCTATGTACAAGAATATAACTACTATAATACTACCTCCTATGTACAAGAATATAACTACTATAATACTACCTCCTATGTACAAGAATATAACTACTATAATACTGCTCCTATGTACAAGAATATAACTACTATAATACTACTCCTATGTACAAGAATATAACTACTATAATACTGCTCCTGTGTACAAGAATATAACTACTATAATACCTCCTATATACAAGAATATAACTACTATAATACTACTCCTATGTACAAGAATATAACTACTATAATACTGCTCCTATGTACAAGAATATAACTACTATAATACTGCTCCTATGTACAAGAATATAACTACTATAATACTGCTCCTATGTACAAGAATATAACTATTATAATACTGCTCCTATGTACAAGAATATAACTACTATAATACTACCTCCTATGTACAAGAATATAACTACTATAATACTGCTCCTATGTACAAGAATATAACTACTATAATACTGCTCCTATGTACAAGAATATAACTACTATAATACTGCTCCTATGTACAAGAATATAACTACTATAATACTACTCCTATGTACAAGAATATAACTACTATAATACTTCCTCCTATGTACAAGAATATAACTACTATAATACTACTCCTATGTACAAGAATATAACTACTATAATACTGCCCCTATGTACAAGAATATAACTACTATAATACTGCTCCTAGGTACAAGAATATAACTACTATAATACTGCCCCCCCATGTACAAGAATATAACTACTATAATACTGCCCCCTGTGTATAAGAATATAACTACTATAATACTGCTCCTATGTACAAGAATATAACTACTATAATACTGCTCCTATGTACAAGAATATAACTACTATAATACTACTCCTATGTACAAGAATATAACTACTATAATACTGCCCCCTGTGTATAAGAATATAACTACTATAATACTGCTCCTATGTACAAGAATATAACTACTATAATACTGCTCCTATGTACAAGAATATAACTACTATAATACTACCTCCTATGTACAAGAATATAACTACTATAATACTGCCCCCTATGTACAAGAATATAACTACTATAATACTGCTCCTATGTACAAGAATATAACTACTATAATACTGCTCCTATGTACAAGAATATAACTACTATAATACTACCTCCTATGTACAAGAATATAACTACTATAATACTGCCCCCTGTGTATAAGAATATGCTATCATATCTATGTTGCTTACTGTTCTTTACTCTTCCTTTCCTCGGTGCAGACATCTTGCTCCACTCTTCCACAACCCCAAATTGGACAAAGAACTGAGATCGATGCTCAGAGAGAAGTTCCCGGAGTTCTGTAACCTGCCATCTCCAGCCTCAGAAAGTAAGGGCTGCACGTGAGTATGTGACGTCTGACTATCCTGCTCTGTTTCTTGACTTTGTGTCTCTTCTCCTCTCTCCTGGCCATCACTTGTTGTGCTCCAGTCTCTTCTGTACTATGTGGTCATCTGTTGACCTCTATAATGTCCATACAGTCCCCTCCCCCCCCAGGCTACCATCTTTGCTGTTCCCGTTAGGTTATTCTCTTTGCACTTCCCTTTAGGCTCTTCTCTTTGCCCTTTGCTTTAGGCTCTTCTCTTTGCCCTTTGCTTTAGGCTCTTCTCTTTGCCCTTTCCTTTAGGCTCTTCTTTGCCCTTTCCTTTAGGCTCTTCTCTTTGCCCTTTGCTTTAGGCTCTTCTCTTTGCACTTTCCTTTAGGCTCTTCTCTTTGCCCTTTCCTTTAGGCTCTTCTTTGCTCTTCTCTTTGCCCTTTCCTTTAGGCTCTTCTCTTTGCCCTTTCCTTTAGACTCTTCTCTTTGCCCTTTCCTTTAGGCTCTTCTCTTTGCCCTTTGCTTTAGGCTCTTCTCTTTGCCCTTTCCTTTAGGCTCTTCTCTTTGCCCTTCCCTTTAGGCTCTTCTCTTTGCCCTTCCCTTTAGGCTCTTCTCTTTGCCCTTCCCTTTAGGCTCTTCTCTTTGCCCTTTGCTTTAGGCTCTTCTCTTTGCCCTTCCCTTTAGGCTCTTCTCTTTGCCCTTCCCTTTAGGCTCTTCTCTTTGCCCTTTCCTTTAGGCTCTTCTCTTTGCCCTTCCCTTTAGGCTCTTCTCTTTGCCCTTTGCTTTAGGCTCTTCTCTTTGCCCTTTGCTTTAGGCTCTTCTCTTTGCCCTTCCCTTTAGGCTCTTCTCTTTGCCCTTCCCTTTAGGCTCTTCTCTTTGCCCTTCCCTTTAGGCTCTTCTCTTTGCCCTTTGCTTTAGGCTCTTCTCTTTGCCCTTCCCTTTAGGCTCTTCTCTTTGCCCTTCCCTTTAGGCTCTTCTCTTTGCCCTTTCCTTTAGGCTCTTCTCTTTGCCCTTCCCTTTAGGCTCTTCTCTTTGCCCTTCCCTTTAGGCTCTTCTCTTTGCCCTTTGCTTTAGGCTCTTCTCTTTGCCCTTCCCTTTAGGCTCTTCTCTTTGCCCTTCCCTTTAGGCTCTTCTCTTTGCCCTTTCCTTTAGGCTCTTCTCTTTGCCCTTCCCTTTAGGCTCTTCTCTTTGCCCTTTGCTTTAGGCTCTTCTCTTTGCCCTTTGCTTTAGGCTCTTCTCTTTGCCCTTTGCTTTAGGCTCTTCTCTTTGCCCTTTGCTTTAGGCTCTTCTCTTTGCCCTTCCCTTTAGGCTCTTCTCTTTGCCCTTCCCTTTAGGCTCTTCTCTTTGCCCTTTCCTTTAGGCTCTTCTCTTTGCTCTTTCCTTTAGGCTCTTCTCTTTGCCCTTTGCTTTAGGCTCTTCTCTTTGCCCTTTCCTTTAGGCTCTTCTCTTTGCCCTTTCCTTTAGGCTCTTTTCTTTGCCCTTTCCTTTAGGCTCTTCTCTTTGCCCTTTTGTTTAGGCTCTTCTTTGCTCTTCTCTTTGCCCTTTCCTTTAGGCTCTTCTCTTTGCCCTATCCTTTAGGCTCTTCTCTTTGCCCTTTCCTTTAGGCTCTTCTCTTTGCCCTTCCCTTTAGGCTCTTCTCCTTTGCATTCCTCTCTCTTTGCCCATCCCTTTTAGGTTCAGGTCCTTCCCCCCAGTTGTCTGTGTCAGGGGGAGGGTCAGGCCGACCCCCTACACATTAGATGGCTGCTTCTAGCCAATGTTCTCTATTGACAGAGGAGTCTGCTTGTGGCTTACTGCCCTCTTCCCATTCACAGCACATACATGCCCAGCAGAGCTAAGTGTGCGTGTGTGTGTGGGAGATCGGGAGATAACGTCGCTGTCTGTTGCTCTTCCTTGGCCCTTTCTCATCACATTATTTTTCTCTGTCATTCTTGCTTCGCGTTTTACCAGAATCTTCTCTGCCGGGGGAATCATTATCTGTAGTCATCACACTAATGATCATTACACATGGAGGGTACGGAGCGTCCCCCAGAGCGAGCGCAACGCCTGATGGTGTCCTAGTCATATCACTGTATGAGATCCGCACACCTTATACTACAGTACAGCTATTCATCTATTACTACTGACAACCAGCTGTATATATCATGTCTGAGAGGTTGTCACAGCCCCGCCCCCTGTTACTGACATCACTGATATAATATAATGACATGTGATCAGACATGAGATCCGCACACCTTATACTACAGTACAGCTATTCATCTATTACTACTGACAACCAGCTGTATATATCATGTCTGAGAGGTTGTCACAGCCCCGCCCTCTGTTACTGACATCACTGATATAATATAATGACATGTGATCAGACATGAAATCCGCACACCTTATACTACAGTACAGCTATTCATCTATTACTACTGACACCCAGCTGTATATATCATGTCTGAGAGGTTGTCACAGCCCCGCCCCCTGTTACTGACATCACTGATATAATGACATGTGATCAGACATGAGATCCGCACACCTTATACTACAGTACAGCTATTCATCTATTACTACTGACAACCAGCTGTATATATCATGTCTGAGAGGTTGTCACAGCCCCGCCCCCTGTTACTGACATCACTGATGTAATGACATGTGATCAGACATGAGATCCGCACACCTTATACTACAGTACAGCTATTCATCTATTACTACTGACACCAGCTGTATATATCATGTCTGAGAGGTTGTCACAGCCCCGCCCCCTGTTACTGACATCACTGATATAATAACATGTGATCAGACATGAGATCCGCACACCTTATACTACAGTACAGCTATTCATCTATTACTACTGACAACCAGCTGTATATATCATGTCTGAGAGGTTGTCACAGCCCCGCCCCCTGTTACTGACATCACTGATATAATGACATGTGATCAGACATGAGATCCGCACTCCTTATACTACAGTACAGCTATTCATCTATTACTACTGACAACCAGCTGTATATATCATGTCTGAGAGGTTGTCACAGCCCCGCCTCCTGTTACTGACATCACTGATATAATATAATGACATGTGATCAGACATGAGATCCGCACACCTTATACTACAGTACAGCTATTCATCTATTACTACTGACAACCAGCTGTATATATCATGTCTGAGAGGTTGTCACAGCCCCGCCCCCTGATGATGTTGTGCTGACACTTTTACCCTTGTTGCTCTCCTCAGTAAAGGCGGAGGAGCCGGTTTCCATGGAGATGGAGAACAGCCTTGCGGATAAGGATGAGAGCTGCTACGACACCGCAGAGGCCGCCTTCAGTGATGATGACGAGGAGATGAACAGCAAAAGTGCCGACAATGGTAAAGAGAGCAGTGCTCAGGACATTATGGTACTAGTAGTGCACCCAGAGATCGGACACACGTCTGTACTGGGCTTTATCACTTATAAAAAAAAATTATGCCCCACATTCAGATCCCAGACTGGGCCCCTGGAGTCCCCTGCGATGAGAGTCCCCATTCATTACTCCAGTGTTCTCCCCGCTCCGGGCCCTCCCGCTCCGAGCCCTCCCCGCTCCGAGCCCTCCCCGCTCCGAGCCCTCCCCGCTCCGGGTCCTCCCCGCTCCGGGCCCTCCCCGCTCCGGGCCCTCCCCGCTCCGGGCCCTCCCCGCTCCGGGCCCTCCCCGCTCCGGGTCCTCCTCTGTACACTGTGCAGACACCCGGCCCCCTCCTCTAGCGCACGTCTGGTGTCCCCCTTTAGATTTGGGCTGTGCCCCCTCAGTAATCCTCCCCGCTCGGGTCCTCCCCGCTCCAGGCCCTCCCCTCTCCGGGCCCTCCCCGCTCCGGGCCCTCCCCGCTCCAGTCCTCCCCGCTCCGGGTCCTCCCTCCCCGCTCCGGGCCCTCCCCGCTCCGGGCCCTCCCCGCTCCGGGCCCTCCCCGCTCCGGGCCCTCCCTGCTCCGGGCCCACCCCGCTCCGGGTCCTCCTCTGTACACTGTGCAGACACCCGGCCCCCTCCTCTAGCGCACGTCTGGTGTCCCCCTTTAGATTTGGGCTGTGCCCCCTCAGTAATCCTCCCCGCTCGGGTCCTCCCCGCTCCAGGCCCTCCCCTCTCCGGGCCCTCCCCTCTCCGGGCCCTCCCCGCTCCAGTCCTCCCCGCTCCGGGTCCTCCTCTGTACACTGTGCAGACACCCGGCCCCTCCTCTAGCGCCCGTCTGGTGTCCCCCTTTAGATTTGGGCTGTGCCCCCTCAGTAATCCTCCCCGCTCTGTGTCCTCCCCGCTCCGGGTCCTCCTCCCCGCTCCGGGCCCTCCCCGCTTCGGGTCCTCCTCTGTACACTGTGCAGACACCATGCCCCCTCCTCTAGCGCCCGTTTGGTGTCCCTCTTTAGATTTGGGCTGTGCCCCCTCAGTAATCCTCCTCGTCTGCACCTCACAGGGAAGAAACGGGAGTTCCGCTTCCACCCCATCAAAGAGCCGATCATCGAGGAGCCGGTGGACATCACGCCGTATCTGGAGCAGCTGGAGGAGCCGCTGCGGGAGAAGGTGGTGGCCCTGCAGAAGGAGAGGTAGGTAGTGCTGTGGCCCCGGATAGTGTGTAGGCCCCCTATGGCTGGTGACTGACGGGGGCCCTTGTGTTGCAGTGACATGGAGTCGCAGTGTGAGCTGATGCAGGACATCGTGGAGCAGATCCTGGAGGTGAGTGATGTCCGGGGGGCGGGTGTAGACGCTGAGGACATGGTGATGATGTCATCAGGACTAACCTCACCGCTCTGCCCCCCCGCCCTCAGGACGACTTTGACTCTGAGCAGCTGTCGGTGCTGGCGTCCTGTCTCCAGGAGCTCTTCAAGGGACATTTCCGGGGCGAGGTCCTCCCAGAGGAGATCACAGAGGAGTAAGTCAGCCGAGCGAGCGGCCATCATGTCCCGCCCAGCCAGGCTTAGCATTGACTGTCATGTCTTCATTATCAGGTCCCTGGAGGAGTCGGTGGGGAAGCCCCTGTACCTAATATTCAGGTGAGTGCCGTGTCCGGAGCCGTCCTCCGCTCTGCGCCCCAGACCTCAGAGCTGACTTGTCGTGTCCTTGCAGGAACCTGATCCAGATGCAGGAGGACAGTAATGGCTTCTCGCTGCTGCTGGACCTGCTGTCCGAGCTCTACCAGAAGCAGCCCAAGATCGGCTACCACCTGCTGTACTACCTGAAGGCCAGGTGAGGGCGCCCCCCCTACGCTGCTCATTAGCGCCCCCCAGACATGGCTCTGTGTATTAACCCTTCCCCTCTCTGACTGCAGTAAAGCGGCGGCCGGTAAGATGAACCTGTACGAGTCGTTCGCTCAGGCCACGCAGCTGGGGGATCTGCACACGTGTCTGATGATGGACATGAAGGCGTGCCAGGAGGACGACGTGCGGCTGCTCTGCTACCTGACCCCCTCCATCTACAGCGAGGTGAGTGTCCGGCCCCGGGGGCCTCCTGTCATGGCCGCTGCTCTCTGACCGTCTCTGTTCTCCCCCAACAGTTCCCGGATGAAACGCTGCGGAGCGGAGAGCTGCTCAACATGATCGTCGCCGTCATCGACTCGGCCCAGGTATCACCATGTTATATTGTGGGGTCTCCATGGGGGCTGGGCTTACCTTGTCCTGCTCACACATGGCACCACGTGGGGTGTGAGCAGGACTTGGTGCCCTCTCTGATCAGAGCTTTTCTGTGCCGCAGCTGCAGGAGCTGGTGTGCCACGTCATGATGGGGAACCTGGTGATGTTCCGCAAGGACTCGGTGCTGAATATCCTCAGTGAGTACATCTGTCCTCCGTGTCTGGGGCGGCGCCCCCTAGTGTACAGTACTCCCCAGTGTGCGGCAGTCAGTGCCCCCTCCCCAGTGTACAGTACTCCCCAGTGGTCGGCAGTCAGTGCCCCCTCCCTAGTGTACAGTAGTCAGTGCCCCCTCCCCAGTGTACGGTAGTCAGTGCCCCCTCCCCAGTGTACGGTAGTCAGTGCCCCCTCCCCAGTGTACAGTAGTCAGTGCCCCCTCCCCAGTGTACAGTAGTCAGTGCCCCCTCCCCAGTGTACAGTAGTCAGTGCCCCTTCCCCAGTGTACAGTAGTCAGTGCCCCCTCCCCAGTGTACAGTAGTCAGTGCCCCCTCCCCAGTGTACAGTACTCCCCAGTGTACAGTACTCCCCAGTGGTCGGCAGTCAGTGCCCCCTCCCTAGTGTACAGTAGGCAGTGCCCCCTCCCCAGTGTACGGTAGTCAGTGCCCCCTCCCCAGTGTACAGTAGTCAGTGCCCCCTCCCCAGTGTACAGTAGTCATTGCCCCCTCCCCAGTGTACAGTAGTCAGTGCCCCCTCCCCAGTGTACAGTAGTCAGTGCCCCTTCCCCAGTGTACAGTAGTCAGTGCCCCCTCCCCAGTGTACAGTAGTCAGTGCCCCCTCCCCAGTGTACAGTAGTCAGTGCCCCCTCCCCAGTGTACAGTACTCCCCAGTGTACAGTACTCCCCAGTGGTCGGCAGTCAGTGCCCCCTCCCTAGTGTACAGTAGTCAGTGCCCCCTCCCCAGTGTACAGTAGTCAGTGCCCCCTCCCCAGTGTACAGTAGTCAGTGCCCCCTCCCCAGTGTACAGTAGTCAGTGCCCCCTCCCCAGTGTACAGTACTCCCCAGTGGTCGGCAGTCAGTGCCCCCTCCCTAGTGTACAGTAGTCAGTGCCCCCTCCCCAGTGTACAGTAGTCAGTGCCCCCTCCCCAGTGTACAGTAGTCAGTGCCCCCTCCCCAGTGTACAGTAGTCAGTGCCCCCTCCCCAGTGTACAGTACTCCCCAGTGGTCGGCAGTCAGTGCCCCCTCCCTAGTGTACAGTAGTCAGTGCCCCCTCCCCAGTGTACAGTAGTCAGTGCCCCCTCCCCAGTGTACAGTAGTCAGTGCCCCCTCCCCAGTGTACAGTAGTCAGTGCCCCCTCCCTGGGGAGTCAAGTGCCCCCTCCCCCAGTGTACGGTAGTCAGTGCCCCCTCCCCAGTGTGCGGTAGTCAGTGCCCCCTCCCCAGTGTACAGTAGTCAGTGCCCCCTCCCCAGTGTACAGTAGTCAGTGCCCCCTCCCCAGTGTACAGTACTCCCCAGTGGTCGGCAGTCAGTGCCCCCTCCCCAGTGTACAGTAGTCAGTGCCCCTTCCCCAGTGTACAGTAGTCAGTGCCCCCTCCCCAGTGTACAGTAATCAGTGCCCCCTCCCCAGTGTACAGTAGTCAGTGCCCCCCCCCCCAAAAAACTCCCCAGTGTACAGTACTCCCCAGTGGTCGGCAGTCAGTGTCCCCCTCCCCAGTGTACAGTAGTCAGTGCCCCCTCCCCAGTGTACAGTAGTCAGTGCCCCCTCCCCAGTGTACAGTAGTCAGTGCCCCCTCCCCAGTGTACAGTACTCCCCAGTGGTCGGCAGTCAGTGCCCCCTCCCCAGTGTACAGTAGTCAGTGCCCCCTCCCCAGTGCACAGTAGTCAGTGCCCCCTCCCCAGTGTACGGTAGTCAGTGCCCCCTCCCCAGTGTACAGTAGTCAGTGCCCCCTCCCCAGTGCACAGTAGTCAGTGCCCCCCTCCCCAGTGTACAGTAGTCAGTGCCCCCTCCCCAGTGTACGGTAGTCAGTGCCCCCTCCCCAGTGCACAGTAGTCAGTGCCCCCTCCCCAGTGTACGGTAGTCAGTGCCCCCTCCCCAGTGTACAGTAGTCAGTGCCCCCTCCCTAGTGTACAGTAGTCAGTGCCCCCTCCCCAGTGTACAGTAGTCAGTGCCCCCTCCCCAGTGTGCAGTAGTCAGTGCCCCCTCCCCAGTGTACGGTAGTCAGTGCCCCCTCCCCAGTGTACGGTAGTCAGTGCCCCCTCCCTAGTGTACAGTAGTCAGTGCCCCCTCCCCCAGTGTGCAGTAGTCAGTGCCCCCTCCCCAGTGTACGGTAGTCAGTGCCCCCTCCCCAGTGTACAGTAGTCAGTGCCCCCTCCCCAGTGTACAGTAGTCAGTGCCCCCTCCCCAGTGTACGGTAGTCAGTGCCCCCTCCCCTAGTGTACGGTAGTCAGTGCCCCCTCCCCAGTGTACGGTAGTCAGTGCCCCCTCCCCAGTGTACGGTAGTCAGTGCCCCCTCCCCAGTGTACGGTAGTCAGTGCCCCCTCCCCAGTGTACAGTAGTCAGTGCCCCCTCCCCAGTGTACAGTAGTCAGTGCCCCCTCCCCAGTGTACAGTAGTCAGTGCCCCCTCCCCAGTGTACAGTAGTCAGTGCCCCCTCCCCAGTGTACAGTAGTCAGTGCCCCCTCCCCAGTGTGCAGTAGTCAGTGCCCCCTCCCCAGTGTACAGTAGTCAGTGCCCCCTCCCCAGTGTGCAGTAGTCAGTGCCCCCTCCCCAGTGCGCAGTAGTCAGTGCCCTCCATCTTGTCTTGCAGTTCAGAGCCTGGAGTGGGAGACCTTTGAGCAGTACTGCACATGGCAGCTCTTCCTGGCACACAACGTCCCCCTGGAGACAATCATCCCCATCCTCCAGCACCTCAAGTATAAAGGTGGGTGATGGCGCAGATCAGCTCGCATTCTGTTCTCAGAGCAAAAGTTTGTGAACCCCTCCTGTATTCTCTGTTACAGAACACCCTGAGGCTCTATCCTGTCTGCTCCTGCAGCTGAGGCGAGAGAAGTGAGTACCTGCCTGTCCATAGGAGGGCGCCGGGTCATCTGTGGGCAGGAGGAAGGAGGGCGCCACATCTGTGGGCAGGAGGAAGGAGGGCGCCACATCTGTGGGCAGGAGGGCGCCGCGTCTTTGGGGCAGGAGGAAGGAGGGCGCCGCTTTGTCTGTGGGCAGGATGAAGGAGGGCGCCACGTCGTCTGTGGGCAGGATGAAGGAGGGCGCCGCGTCGTCTGTGGGCAGGATGAAGGAGGGCGCCGCGTCGTCTGTGGGCAGGAGGAAGGAGGGCGCCGCGTCGTCTGTGGGCAGGAGGAAGGAGGGCGCCGCGTCGTCTGTGGGCAGGAGGAAGGAGGGCGCCGCGTCGTCTATGGGCAGGAGGAAGGAGGGCGCCACGTCGTCTGTGGGCAGGAGGAAGGAGGGCGCCACGTCTGTGGGCAGGAGGAAGGAGGGCGGTTGTCCCCAGGGCAGGTGGGGGAGGGGAGCTATTTTCGGCTGGTATTACAGGGCGCACTCTCTCCTCTCTAGGGCTGGTGATTGTGCATCGTACAGAGCGGCAGCTGCGGGTACTTATCCGGGCGGGGGGGGGGCTCTTCACCCAGAGCGGGGGAAACAGGACAATTAATCAGTAATTAGCCGGGACTCTTATCAGGGAGGCTCTTTTGTACCCCACCGGCCGCAGCGCCCGCTCTGTAATGAATTCCACTATTGTGAAGAGGAGAGATGACGGCGGCGGCAGCGGAGAGATAAGAGCGCGGCAACACATGAGGAGACGGGGCGGGGGGTCAGGAGGATTATAGGGAAAGAGCCGGGAGGTGGCAGCAAGAAGGCAGCAGAGGAGCGTATGGGGGCGAGGATGGTGAGAGCAGAGGCCCCTGAAAGTCCTGGGGTGGTGTCGTATACCAAACCTGCCCCTCCTTGGGGTGACGTATACCGAACCTGCCCCTCCTCGGGGTGACGTATACTGGACCTGCCCCTCCTCGGGGTGTCGTATAACGGACCTGCCCCTCCTCGGGGGTAACGTATTCCGGACCTGCCCCTCCTCGGGGTGACGTATACTGGACCTGCCCCTCCTCGGGGTGTCGTATAACGGACCTGCCCCTCCTCGGGGTGTCGTATACCGGACCTGCCCCTCCTCGGGGTGTCGTATACCGGACCTGCCCTTCCTCGGGGTGTCGTATACCGGACCCGCCCCTCCTCGGGGTGTCGTATACCGGACCCGCCCCTTCTCGGAGTGTCGTATACCGGACCCGCCCCTTCTCGGGGTGTCGTATACCGGACCCGCCCCTCCTCGGGGTGTCGTATACCGGACCCGCCCCTCCTCGGGGTGTCGTATACCGGACCCGCCCCTCCTCGGGGTGTCGTATACCGGACCTGCCCCTCCTTGGGGTGACGTACACCAGTCTTAACCCCTTCCCTCCACTCCTTGTGCCCCTGTACACAGCGATGTCTTATCAGCCCTGACGTAACGGGGGGAGGCACATTATTTATTTCTTCTCGCTGCTTCCGCCCCCTTCAGGCCTACAGAAGAAATGGTGAAGATGGTTCTGAGCCGCCCCTACCACCCCGATGACCAGTTCACCACCAGCATCCTGCGCCACTGGTGCCTGAAACACGACGACCCCCTGGCCGAGCACATCAAGTCCCTGCTCATCAAGAACAACAGCCTGCCCCGCAAGCGCCAGAGGTGAGCCCGACCTGTCATGGATGCCCTCGTGTCCGCCCCTGAGGACGAGCGATTAGGGAGTCTGCACCCCTAGATGTATTAGGACCCCAGATCAGATCCCTAAAGTCACTGACACCCCACAGAGGACCCCTAAAGTCACTGACACCCCACAGAGGACCCCTAAAGTCACTGACACCCCACAGAGGACCCCTAAAGTCCCCCCCCACTGACACCCCACAGAGGACCCCTAAAGTCACTGACACCCCACAGAGGACCCCTAAAGTCACTGACACCCCACAGAGGACCCCTAAAGTCACTGACACCCCACAGAGGACCCCTAAAGTCACTGACACCCCACAGAGGACCCCTAAAGTCACTGACACCCCACAGAGGACCCCTAAAGTCACTGACACCCCACAGAGGACCCCTAAACTCAGACACCCCAGAGAGGACCCCTAAAGTGACTGACACCCCACAGGGGACCCCTAAAGTCACTGACACCCCACAGAGGACCCCTAAAGTCACTGACTCCCTACAGAGGACCCCTAAAGTCACTGACACCCCACAGAGGACCCCTAAAGTCACTGACACCCCACAGAGGACCCCTAAAGTCACTGACACCCCACAGGGGACCCCTAAAGTCACTGACACCCCACAGGGGACCCCTAAAGTCACTGACACCCCACAGAGGACCCCTAAACTCAGACACCCCAGAGAGGACCCCTAAAGTGACTGACACCCCACAGGGGACCCCTAAAGTCACTGACACCCCACAGGGGACCCCTAAAGTGACTGACACCCCACAGGGGACCCCTAAAGTCACTGACACCCCACAGGGGACCCCTAAAGTCACTGACACCCCACAGAGGACCCCTAAAGTCACTGACACCCCACAGAGGACCCCTAAAGTCACTGACACCCCACAGGGGACCCCTACACTCACTGACACCCCACAGGGGACCCTTACACTCACTGACACCCCACAAAAGACCCCTAAAGTCACTGACACCCCACAGAGGACCCCTAAAGTCACTGACACCCCACAGAGGACCCCTAAAGTCATGGACACCCCACAGGGGACACCTAAAGTCACTGACACCCCACAGGGGACCCCTAAAGTCACTGACACCCCACAGGGGACCCCTAAAATCACTGACACCCCACAGGGGACCCCTAAAGTCACTGACTCCCTACAGAGGACCCCTAAAGTCCCTGACACCCCACGGAGGACCCCCTAAACTCCCTGACACCCCACGGAGGACCCCCTAAACTCCCTGACACCCCACAGAGGACCCCTAAAGTCACTGACACCTCTCGGAGGACCCCTAAACTCCCTGACACCCCAGACCGTCTCACCTCCCAGGGCCATTGCACCCAGTAGACCTGGTGGTGCCGCTCAGGAGTGTGGAAGAGCTGGGTGCCTGCTGACTGCTGCGTCTTGTGTTTCGGCAGCCTGCGGAGCTCGAGCAGTAAGCTGGCACAGCTGACCCTGGAGCAGATCCTGGAGCATTTGGATAACCTGCGGCTCAACCTGTCCAACACCAAGCAGAACTGTGAGTACGCCTCTGCCGCCCCCTGCTGCTCAGACTGCAGTACTGCACACAGCATGTCACTCTGCAGCCCCTGTGATATGGGGGAGGGGGGGGGATCGGGCTCTATCGCTGCTCCATAACCTGCTCCTCTTATCAGTTTTCAGCCAGACGCCGATCCTGCAGGCGCTGCAGCATGTCCAGGCCAGCTGTGACGAGGCGCACAAGATGAAGTGAGTGCCACATTACACCCATCCTGCACTGTGGGGACTGCGCCAGGTACCCCCTCGCACCTTGCTTTATATTTCGGGGGGGTCACACATCTTTGTGTTCTTTAGGTTTAGTGACCTGTTCTCGCTGGCGGAGGAGTATGAAGACTCAACAAAACCGCCCAAGAGCAGACGGAAGGGCCCCATGACCAGTCCTCGCAGCAGGAAGAACACCGCGCAGCCCACCAACACCGAGGAGGAGTCTGCGTCCAGCAGCGCCTCTGTGAGCACTGGGGAGGCACTGCGGCGTAGCGAGGAGAGACTGGGGAGGGACTGTAGCGTAGTGCGGAGAGACTGGGGAGGGACTGTGACATAGTGAGGAGAGACTGGGGAAGGGACTGTGATATAGCGAGGAGAGACTGGGGAAGGGACTGTGATATAGCGAGGAGAGACTGGGGAGGGACTGTGATATAGCGAGGAGAGACTGGGGAAGGGACTGTGATATAGCGAGGAGAGACTGGGGAGGGACTGTGATATAGCGAGGAGAGACGGGAGGGACTGTGACGTAGCGAGGAGAGACTGGGGAGGGACTGTGACGTAGCGAGGAGAGACTGGGGAGGGACTGTGACGTAGCGAGGAGAGACTGGGGAGGGACTGTGACGTAGTGAGGAGAGACTGGGGAAGGGACTGTGATATAGCGAGGAGAGACTGGGGAGGGGACTGTGATAAAGCGAGGAGAGACTGGGGAAGGGACTGTGATATAGCGAGGAGAGACTGGGGAGGGACTGTGATGTAGCGAGGAGAGACTGGGGAGGGACTGTGACGTAGCGAGGAGAGACTGGGGAGGGACTGTGATATAGCGAGGAGAGACTGGGGAGGGGACTGTGATATAGCGAGGAGAGACTGGGGAAGGGACTGTGATATAGCGAGGAGAGACTGGGGAAGGGACTGTGATATAGCGAGGAGAGACTGGGGAGGGACTGATATAGCGAGGAGAGACTGGGGAGGGACTGTGACGTAGCGAGGAGAGACTGGGGAGGGACTGTGACGTAGCGAGGAGAGACTGGGGAGGGACTGTGATGTAGTGAGGAGAGACTGGGGAAGGGACTGTGATATAGCGAGGAGAGACTGGGGAGGGACTGCGGCGTAGTGAGGAGAGACTGGGGAGGGACTGTGATATAGCGAGGAGAGACTGGGGAGGGACTGTGACGTAGTGAGGAGAGACTGGGGAGGGGACTGTGATATAGCGAGGAGAGACGGGGAAGGGACTGTGATATAGCGAGGAGAGACTGGGGAGGGACTGTGATATAGCGAGGAGAGACTGGGGAGGGACTGTGACGTAGCGAGGAGAGACTGGGGAGGGACTGCGGCGTAGTGAGGAGAGACTGGGGAGGGACTGTGATATAGCGAGGAGAGACTGGGGAGGGACTGTGATATAGCGAGGAGAGACTGGGGAGGGACTGTGACGTAGCGGGGAGGGACTGTGACGTAGTGAGGAGAGACTGGGGAGGGACTGCGGCGTAGTGAGGAGAGACTGGGGAGGGACTGTAGCGTAGTGAGGAGAGACTGGGGAGGGACTGTGATATAGCGAGGAGAGACTGGGGAGGGACTGTGACGTAGCGAGGAGAGACTGGGGAGGGACTGTGACGTAGTGAGGAGAGACTGGGGAGGGACTGCGGCGTAGTGAGGAGAGACTGGGGAGGGACTGTGACGTAGCGAGGAGAGACTGGGGGAAGGGACTGTGGTGTAGTGAGGAGAGACTGGGGAAGGGACTGTGACGTAGCGAGGAGAGACTGGGGAGGGACTGTGACGTAGCGAGGAGAGACTGGGGAAGGGACTGTGGTGTAGCGAGGAGAGACTGGGGAAGGGACTGTGGTGTAGTGAGGAGAGACTGAGGAAGGGACTGTGGTGTAGTGAGGAGAGACTGGGGAAGGGACTGTGACGTAGCGAGGAGGGACTGTGACGTAGCGAGGAGAGACTGGGGAGGGACTGTGACGTAGCGAGGAGAGACTGGGGAAGGGACTGTGACGTAGCGAGGAGAGACTGGGGAAGGGACTGTGACGTAGCGAGGAGAGACTGGGGACGGACTGTGACGTAGCGAGGAGAGACTGGGGAGGGACTGTGACGTAGTGAGGATAGACTGGGGAAGGGACTGTGACGTAGCGAGGAGAGACTGGGGAAGGGACTGTGACGTAGCGAGGAGAGACTGGGGAGGGACTGTGACGTAGCGAGGAGAGACTGGGGAAGGACTGTGACGTAGTGAGGAGAGACTGGGGAGGGACTGTGACGTAGTGAGGAGAGACTGGGGAAGGGACTGTGACATAGTGAGGAGAGACTGGGAAGGGACTGTGACGTAGCGAGGAGAGACTGGGGAGGGACTGCGGCGTAGTGAGGAGAGACTGGGGAAGGGACTGTGATGTAGCGAGGAGAGACTGGGGAGGGACTGTGACGTAGCGAGGAGAGACTGGTGAGGGACTGTGACATAGTGAGGAGAGACTGGGGAAGGGAATGTGACGTAGCGAGGAGAGACTGGGGAGGGACTGTGATGTAGCGAGGAGAGACTGGGGAGGGACTGTGATATAGCGAGGAGAGACTGGGCAGGGACTGTGATGTAGCGAGGAGAGACTGGGGAGGGACTGTGATGTAGCGAGGAGAGACTGGGGAGGGACTGTGATGTAGCGAGGAGAGACTGGGGAGGGACTGTGATGTAGCGAGGAGAGACTGGGGAGGGACTGTGATGTAGCGAGGAGAGACTGGGGAGGGACTGTGATGTAGCGAGGAGAGACTGGGGAGGGACTGTGATGTAGCGAGGAGAGACTGGGGAGGGACTGTGACGTAGCGAGGAGAGACTGGGGAGGGACTGTAGCGAGGAGGGACTGCGGCCTAGCCAGGAGAGACTGGAAGAGGGACTGCAACCTAGTCAGACGAGAGACTGGGGCGGTACTAGGTGGAGAACCGTGGCATAGCGAGGAGAGACTGGCAAGACTAGAGACTGGGCAGGGACTGCGACCTAGCCAGGAGAGACTGGGGGACGGACTGCGGCCTAGTCAGACGACAGACCGGGGGGACGGACTGCGGCCTAGTCAGACGACAGACCGGGGGACGGACTGCGGCCTAGTCAGACGACAGACCGGGGGACGGACTGCGGCCTAGTCAGACGACAGACCGGGGGGACGGACTGCGGCCTAGTCAGACGACAGACCGGGGAACGGACTGCGGCCTAGGCCGACGACAGACCGGGGGACAGACTGCGGCCTAGTGCGAATAAAGAGGATGATGGGAGTGCATGTTGTGGACATTAACCCTTTCTTGTTGGTTCGTATCATACAGGAGGAGGAAGACGCAAAGCCAAAACCTACAAAGAGGAAGCGGAAGGGCTCGGCGGCGGTGGGGTCAGACAGTGACTGATCGGCGCCCCATGTGACTCTCGCCTTTATTCTTCAGTGTGAATTGGACAGTCGCCACCTTAACTCTTCAGAGACCAAGCCCCGGGGGCCTCGCAAGTGCCCCTCCCCCACAGACACGGGGTGGGATCTTTATACTGAAGCAAATCTCATATTTTCTTACCGAACTGTAAATAAATGTCTCCGGGCCGAACGCCGCGCCAAACTGCATTTTATAAGAAAATAAATATTTTAAAACACAAATAAAAGGATTCCTGATACCCGGACCTCACCTATGTCTACTCACACCCACAGCAGCACAGAGGATTACAGGACTGGCATAGAGCAATAAAGTGATCAGACTGAGAGGTTGTCACAGCCCCGCCCCCTGTTACTGACATCACTGATATAATGACATGTGATCAGACATTAGATCCGCACACCTTATACTACAGTACAGCTATTCATCTATTACTACTGACAACCAGCTGTATATATCATGTCTGAGAGGTTGTCACAGCCCCGCCCCCTGTTACTGACATCATTGATATAATATAATGACATGTGATCAGACATGAGATCCGCACACCTTATACTACAGTACAGCTATTCATCTATTACTACTGACAACCAGCTGTATATATCATGTCTGAGAGGTTGTCACAACCCCGCCCCCTGTTACTGACATCACTGATATAATATAATGACATGTGATCAGACATGAGATCCGCACACCTTATACTACAGTACAGCTATTCATCTATTACTACTGACAACCAGCCTATATATCATGTCTGAGAGGTTGTCACAGCCCCGCCTCCTGTTACTGACATCACTGATATAATGACATGTGATCAGACATGAGAGCCGCACTCCTTATACTACAGTACAGCTATTCATCTATTACTACTGACAACCAGCTGTATATATCATGTCTGAGAGGTTGTCACAGCCCCGCCCCCTGTTACTGACATCACTGATATAATATAATGACATGTGATCAGACATGAGATCCGCACACCTTATACTACAGTACAGCTATTCATCTATTACTACTGACAACCAGCTGTATATATCATGTGTGAGAGGTTGTCACAACCCCGCCCCCTGTTACTGACATCACTGATATAATATAATGACATGTGATCAGACATGAGATCCGCACACCTTATACTACAGTACAGCTATTCATCTATTACTACTGACAACCGGCTGTATATATCATGTCTGAGAGGTTGTCACAGCTCCGCCCCCTGTTACTGACATCACTAATATAATATAGTGACGTGTAGATTTACATTGTATGAGGTCTAGTAGTAGATATATAAAATTGAGTAGTAGTAATAGATACATATTATATTTGGTGTAGTAATAGATGTATATTATATGGGATCTAATAAATATTACGAGGTGTAGTGTTTGATGATATGAGATGTAGTATAGTATTATATGTAAGTTGCTGTATATTTTATATATAGTAGTAGGTGTATATTTTTTTATTATATATGGAACAGAGGGTGTATATTATACTGCTATGGAACATAATACCGTGTGCAGGGGCCACTATGTGACATAATACCGTGTGCAGGGGTCGCTATGTGACATAATACCGTGTGCAGGGGCCACTATGTGACATAATACCGTGTGCAGGGGCCACTATGTGACATAATACCATGTGCAGGGACTGCTATGTGACATAATACCGTGTGCAGGGGCCACTATGTGACATAATACCGTGTGCAGGGGCCACTATGTGACATAATACCGTGTGCAGGGGCCACTATGTGACATAATACCATGTGCAGGGACTGCTATGTGACATAATACCGTGTGCAGGGGCCGCTATGTGACATAATACCGTGTGCAGGGGTCGCTATGTGACATAATACCGTGTGCAGGGGCCGCTATGTGACATAATACTGTGTGCAGGGGTCGCTATGTGACATAATACCGTGTGCAGGGGCCACTATGTGACATAATACCGTGTGCAGGGGCCACTATGTGACATAATACCATGTGCAGGGACTGCTATGTGACATAATACTGTGTGCAGGGGCCACTATGTGACATAATACCGTGTGCAGGGGCCACTATGTGACATAATACCGTGTGCAGGGGCCACTATGTGACATAATACCATGTGCAGGGACTGCTATGTGACATAATACCGTGTGCAGGGGCCACTATGTGACATAATACCGTGTGCAGGGGCCACTATGTGACATAATACCGTGTGCAGGGGCCACTATATGACATAATACCGTGTGCAGGGGCCACTATGTGACATAATACCGTGTGCAGGGGCCGCTATGGGACCTAATACCGTGTGCAGGGTCTACTATGGAACAAACTACCGTCTGCAGGGACCGCTATGTGACATAATACTGTGTGCAGGGACCGCTATGTGACATAATACTGTGTGCAGGGGCCGCTATGGGACATAATACCGTGTGCAGGGGCCACTATATGACATAATACTGTGTGCAGGGGCCACTATGTAACATAATACGGTGTGCAGAGGCTGTTATGGGATATAATACCGTGTGCAGGGGCCGCTATGGGACCTAATATCGTGTGCTGGGATCACTATGTGACATAATACGGTGTGCAGAGGCTGTTATGGGATATAATACCTTGTGCAGGGGCCGCTATGGGCCATTTTTCTGTATAACGGTGTGTTTTCTGAATTAAGGATGTGTTTTTGCACAGAAAGCACAGGCATTTTTTTTTTTTTTGTGCAAAAATGCATCATGTGAACGCAGTTTTACATTGAAGTAAAAGTTCCAGTGGCCTAAGACTATATCTGCATCCAGATACATAGTGTGTTTCCACCATAAGGTGCCGCCATACGGGGCTCCTGGACACATTTACCACTAATCGGGGGCTGCACATGGACTTTCATTGCTTCTAATCAGAAAGTACAGGAGCGTCCCAGGAAATAGCAGTAAACGCATGTGTCCTGAAGCATCTGGTGGCAGCACTTCTGTGTTATGGTTTGTGGTATATGACTTTAGTTTAGGGGTCGTCAGACTTACAATTTTTGGCTGGCACTCCGAGTACCTCATCTTTGATGTTTTAATTAAAGTCAGAACGACAAACAAAAAAGGTTGCCTACCCCTGCTATAATATATGATATATAGTACTAGGTGTATAATATATGATATATAGCACTAGGTGTATAATATATGATATATAGTACTAGGTGTATACTATATGATATATGGCAGTAGGTGTATACTATATGATATATAGTACTAGATATATACTATATGATATATAGCAGTAGGTGTATACTATATGATATATGGCAGTAGGTGTATAATATATGATATATAGTACTAGGTGTATACTATATGATATATGGCAGTAGGTGTATAATATATGATATATGGCAGTAGGTGTATAATATATGATATATGGCAGTAGGTGTATAATATATGATATATAGTACTAGGTGTATAATATATGATATATGACAGTAGGTGTATACTATATGATATATGGCAGTAGGTGTATAATATATGATATATATAGTACTAGGTGTATACTATATGATATATGGCAGTAGGTGTATAATATATAGTACTAGGTGTATAATATATGATATATGGCAGTAGGTGTATAATATATGATATATAGTACTAGGTGGAATAATATATGATATATGGCAGTAGGTGTATATATATATATAGTACTAGGTGTATACTATATGATATATGGCAGTAGGTGTATAATATATATAGTACTAGGTGTATACTATATGATATATGGCAGTAGGTGTATAATATATAGTACTAGATGTATAATATATGATATATGGCAGTAGGTGTATACTATATGATATATGGCAGTAGGTGTATAATATATGATATATGACAGTAGATGTATACTATATGATATATAGTACTGGGTGTATACTATATGATATATGGCAGTAGGTGTATAATATATTGTATATAGTACTAGGTGTATACTATATGATATATAGTACTAGGTGTATACTATATGATATATAGTACTAGGTGTATATAAGATATATGGCAGTAGGTGTATACTATATGATATATGGCAGTAGGTGTATAATATATGATATATAGTACTAGGTGTATACTATATGATATATAGACTAGGTGTATAATATATGTTTGTAGTACTAGGTGTATACTATATGATATATAGTACTAGGTATAATATATGTATACTATATGATATATAGTACTAGGTGTATAATATATGATATATAGCAGTAGGTGTATACTATATGATATATAGTACTAGGTATATAATATATGATATATAGTACTAGGTGTATAATATATGATATATGGCAGTAGGTGTATAATATATGATACATAGTACTAGGTGTATACTATATGATATATGGCAGTAGGTGTATAATATATGATATATAGTACTAGGTGTATACTATATGATATATGACAGTAGGTGTATAATATATGATATATAGTACTAGGTGTATATGATATATGGCAGGTAGGTGTATAATATATGATATATAGTACTAGGTGTATACTATATGATATATGGCAGTAGGTGTATAATATATGACATATAGTACTAGGTGTATACTATATGATATATGGCAGTAGGTGTATAATATATGATATATAGTACTAGGTGTATATTATATGATATATGGCAGTAGGTGTATAATATATGATATATAGTACTAGGTGTATACTATATGATATATAGTACTAGGTGTATAATATATGATATATGGCAGTAGGTGTATAATATATGATATATAGTACTAGATATATACTATATGATATATGGGCATTAGGTGTATAATATATGATATATGGCAGTAGGTGTATAATATATGATATATGGAATATATGATATACAGTAGGTGTATACTATATGATATATAGTACTAGGTGTAAACTATATGATATATAGTACTAGGTGTATAATATATGATATATGGCAGTAGGTGTATAATATATGATATATGACAGTAGGTGTACACTATAAGATATATAGTACTAGGTGTATACTATATGATATATGGCAGTAGGTGTATAATATATGATATATAGTACTAGGTGTATACTATATGATATATGGCATTAGGTGTATAATATATGATATATGGCAGTAGGTGTATAATATATGATATATGGTAGTAGGTGTATACTATATGATATATAGTACTAGGTGTATACTATATGATATATAGTACTAGGTGTATAATATATGATATATGACAGTAGGTGTATACTATATGATATATAGTACTAGGTGTATAATATATCATATATAGTACTAGGTGTATAATATATGATATATAGTACTAGGTGTATACTATATGATATATAGTACTAGGTGTATACTATATGATATATGGCAGTAGGTGTATAATATATGATACATATTACTAGGTGTATAATATATGATATATGGCAGTAGGTGTATAATATATGATATATAGTACTAGGTGTATAATATATGATATATGACAGTAGGTGTACACTATAAGATATATAGTACTAGGTGTATACTATATGATATATGGAAGTAGGTGTATAATATATGATATATAGTACTAGGTGTATAATATATGATATATGACAGTAGGTGTATACTATGTGATATATGGTAGTAGGTGTATAATATATGATATATAGTACTAGGTGTATAATATATATAGTACTAGGTGTATAATATATGATATATAGTACTAGGTGTATACTATATGATATATGGCAGTAGGTGTATAATATATGATATATAGTACTAGGTGTATACTATATGATATATAGTACTAGGTGTATAATATATGATATATGGCAGTAGGTGTATAATATATGATATAGTGCAGTAGGTGTATAATATATGATATATAGTACTAGGTGTATACTATATGATATATAGTACTAGGTGTATAATATATGATATATAGTACTAGGTGTATACTATATGATATATGGCAGTAGGTGTATAATATATGATATATAGTACTAGGTGTATACTATATGATATATGACAGTAGGTGTACACTATAAGATATATAGTACTAGGTGTATACTATATGATATATGGCAGTAGGTATAATATATGTATAATATATGGTATATAGTACTAGGTGTATACTATATGATATATGGCATTAGGTGTATAATATATGATATATGGCAGTAGGTGTATAATATATGATATATGGCAGTAGGTGTATACTATATGATATATAGTACTAGGTGTATACTATATGATATATAGTACTATGTGTATACTATATGATATATAGTACTAGGTGTATAATATATGATATATGTAATACTAGGTGTATACTATATGATATATAGTACTAGGTGTATAATATATGATATATAGCAGTAGGTGTATACTATATGATATATAGTACTAGGTGTATAATATATGATATATAGTACTAGGTGTATAATATATGATATATAGTACTAGGTGTATACTATAAGATATATAGTACTAGGTGTATACTATATGATATATGGCAGTAGGTGTATAATATATGATATATAGTACTAGGTGTATATTATATGATATATGGCAGTAGGTGTATAATATATGATATATAGTACTAGGTGTATAATATATGATATATGCAGTAGGTGTATAATATATGATATATAGTACTAGGTGTATACTATATGATATATGGCAGTAGGTGTATAATATATGATATATAGTACTAGGTGTATACTATATGATATATAGCACTAGGTGTATAATATATGATATATAGTACTAGGTGTATACTATATGATATATAGTACTAGGGGTATAATATATGATATATAGTAGTAGGTAGTATACTATATGATATATGGGGTAATATATGATAGCAGTAGGTGTATAATATATGATATATGCAGTACGAGGTGTATACTATATGATATATAGTACTGGGTGTATACTATATGATATATGGCAGTAGGTGTATAATATATGATATATAGTACTAGGTGTATACTATATGATATATAATACTAGGTGTATACTATATGATATATAGTACTAGGTGTATACTATATGATATATAGTACTAGGTGTATACTATATGATATATGGCAGTAGGTGTATAATATATGATATATAGTACTAGGTGTATACTATATGATATATAGTACTAGGTGTATAATATATGATATGTAGTACTAGGTGTATACTATATGATATATAGTACTAGGTGTATAATATATGATATATAGCAGTAGGTGTATACTATATGATATATAGTACTAGGTGTATAATATATGATATATAGTACGTAGGTGTATAATATATGATATATGGCAGTAGGTGTATAATATATGATACATAGTACTAGGTGTATACTATATGATATATGGCAGTAGGTGTATAATATATGATATATAGTACTAGGTGTATACTATATGATATATGACAGTAGGTGTATAATATATGATATATAGTACTAGGTGTATATGATATATGGCAGTAGGTGTATAATATATGATATATAGTACTAGGTGTATACTATATGATATATGGCAGTAGGTGTATAATATATGATATATAGTACTAGGTGTATACTATATGATATATGGCAGTAGGTGTATAATATATGATATATAGTACTAGGTGTATACTATATGATATATAGTACTAGGTGTATAATATATGATATATGGCAGTAGGTGTATACTATATGATATATAGTACTAGGTATATACTATATGATATATGGCATTAGGTGTATAATATATGATATATGGCAGTAGGTGTATAATATATGATATATGGCAGTAGGTGTATAATATATGATATATAGTACTAGGTGTATACTATATGATATATGGCAGTAGGTGTATAATATATGATATATAGTACTAGGTGTATAATATATGTATATATATGGCATTAGGTGTATAATATATGATATATGGCAGTAGGTGTATAATATATGATATATAGTAGTAGGTGTATACTATATGATATATAGTACTAGGTGTATAATATATGATATATGATAATAGTAGGTGTATACTATATGATATATAGTACTAGGTGTATAATATATGATATATAGTACTAGGTGTATACTATATGATATATGACAGTAGGTGTATAATATATGATATATAGTACTAGGTGTATAATATATGATATATAGTACTAGGTGTATACTATATATACTATATATATGATATATAGCAGTAGGTGTATAATATATAATATATAGTAGGTATATATATATATAGTACTAGGTGTATAATATATGATATATAGTACTAGGATATATATGTATACTAGGGTATAATAGGATATATAGTACTAGGTGTATACTATATGATATATGGCAGTAGGTGTAATATATGATATATAGTACTAGGTGTATAATATATGATATAAAGTACTAGGTGTATACTATATGATATATGGCAGTAGGTGTATAAATGATATATTGTACTAGGTGTATAATATATAATATATGGCAGTAGGTGTATAATATATATATGTACTAGGTGTATAATATATGATATATGGCAGTAGGTGTCTAATGATATATAGCACTAGGTGTATAATATATGATATATAGTACTAGGTGTATACTATATGATATATAATACTAGGTGTATAATATATGATATATAATACTAGGTGTAATATAATATATGATATATAGAATACTAGGTGTATAGTATATGATATATAGTACTAGGTGTATAATATATGATATATGGCAGTAGGTGTATACTATATGATATATAGTACTAGGTGTATACTATATGATATATGACAGTAGGTGTATAATATATGATATATAGTACTAGGTGTATAATATATGATATATAGTACTAGGTGTATAATATATGATATATAGTACTAGGTGTATACTATATGATATATAGTACTAGGTGTATACTATATGATATGTAGTACTAGGTGTATACTATATGATATATGACAGTAGGTGTATAATATATGATATATAGTACTAGGTGTATAATATATGATATATAGTACTAGGTGTATAATATATGATATATAGTACTAGGTGTATAATATATGATATATGGCAGTAGGTTTCTATATATATATAGTACTAGGTGTATAATATATGATATATAGTACTAGGTGTATACTATATGATATATAGTACTAGGTGTATAATATATAATATATGGCAGTAGGTGTATAATATATGATATATAGATATCGTAGGTGTATACTATATGATATATAGTACTAGGTGTATAATATATGATATATGGCAGTAGGTGTATACTATATGATATATAGTACTAGGTGTATACTATATGATATATGGCAGTAGGTGTATAATATATGATATATAGTACTAGGTGTATAATATATGATATATAGTACTAGGTGTATAATATATGATATATAGTACTAGGTGTATAATATATGATATATGGCAGTAGGTGTATAATATATGATATACTAGTAGGTGTATAATATATGATATATAGTACTAGGTGTATACTAGAAGTAGGGGAAGGTATAATATATGATATATAGTACTAGGTGTATACTATATGATATATAGTACTAGGTGATATGATATATAGTAGGTGTATAATATATGATATATAGTACTAGGTGTATAATATATGATATATAGCAGTAGGTGTATAATATATGATATATAGTACTAGGTGTATACTATATGATATATAGTACTAGGTGTATAATATATGATATATAGTACTAGGTGTATAATATATGATATATAGTACGAATAGGTGTATAATATATGATATATAGTACTAGGTGTATAATATATGATATATAGAGTAGGTGTATACTATATGATATATAGTACTAGGTGTATAATATATGATATATGGCAGTAGGTGAAAAAAAAGAAGGGGGTATAGTATATGATATATAGTACTAGGTGTATACTATATGATATATAGTACTAGGTGTATAATATATGATATATAGTACTAGGTGTATAATATATGATATATAGTACTAGGTGTATAATATATGATATATAGTACTAGGTGTATAATATATGATATATAGTACTAGGTGTATAATATATGATATATGCAGTAGGCGTGTATACTATATGATATATAGTACTAGGTGTATACTATATGATATATGACAGTAGGTGTATAATATATGATATATAGTACTAGGTGTATAATATATGATATATAGTACTAGGTGTATAATATATGATATATAGTACTAGGTGTATAATATATGATATATAGTACTAGGTGTATAATATATGATATATAGTACTAGGTGTATACTATATGATATATAGTACTAGGTGTATAATATATGATATATAGTACTAGGTGTATAATATATGATATATAGTACTAGGTGTATAATATATGATATATAGTACTAGGTGTATAATATATGATATATAGTACTAGGTGTATAATATATGATATATAGTACTAGGTGTATAATATATGATATATAGTACTAGGTGTATAATATATGATATATAGTACTAGGTGTATAATATATGATATATGGTAGTAGGTGTATAATATATGATATATAGTACTAGGTGTATACTATATGATATATAGTACTAGGTGTATAATATATGATATATAGTACTAGGTGTATACTATATGATATATAGTACTAGGTGTATATATATATATAAGAAAGTAGGTGTATAATATATGATATATAGTACTAGGTGTATAATATATGATATATGGCAGTAGGTGTATAATATATGATATATAGCAGTAGGTGTAAAAGAAAAATATAATATATGATATATAGTACTAGGTGTATACTATATGATATATAGTACTAGGTGTATAATATATGATATATAGTACTAGGTGTATAATATATGATATATAGTACTAGGTGTATAATATATGATATATAGTACTAGGTGTATACTATATGATATAACTAGGTGTATATATATGGTACTAGGTATAATATATGATATATAGTACTAGGTGTATACTATATGATATATAGTACTAGGTGTATACTATATGATATATAGTACTAGGTGTATAATATATGATATATAGTACTAGGTGTATAATATATGATATATGGCAGTAGGTGTATAATATATGATATATAGTACTAGGTGTATAATATATGATAT